>JAODXP020007878.1:0-84724 GCA_027497455.2 Sardinella longiceps | reverse complement strand
ATGGAAATGTGAGAGACACATGGAATATTTAAAAATATAAATGTTCCATCTTGAAGAGGCGCTTAAAAGACAACTTTGGTCAATTTCAATACAAGCTCTTTAGCTCAAGCTACTCTCTTGCCAGTCTTGCCAGTATTGTGCCCCCCCCCCCCCCTCACTTTTTTATAATTGTTTTTCACTTCACTTCTTTGCATCAGAATGTCATAGACAGTTGCAAAAATGAGTTCCTTTTTCTTGTTGTTGCTTTAAGGAAGTTAGTAAGTCAGTAATGTGATTTTATATTTCATATACAATTAAGTTAATTGGCAAGCAATTTATTTTTTTCTGTACAGTCAATAGTCCATTATTTCATAGAGCCAAAAACTGTGTTCTCTCTCTTTCTTTCAAATGCACACACATACACACCTGTGTTTTTGACATGATTTAATCAAAACTAAAATGAATTCATGAATGTCATGTCCCGTCTCTGCACCACTATCTCCTTCATTGGACAAGTTCATTTCCCAATGCATTGCTAGTTTTTCTATTAGAGCCTGGCTCCTTTCCATTCCCAGAGGAATCAGGTCCATATTGGAGTTGCATCCATCTCCTTTTACACCCATGCACCCCCTCCCTGGAGTCACAGCCTTCTCCTTCTAAATTGATGCCCCCCACATTGGTGTCAGATCCTTTCCCTTCTAAATTGATGCCCCCCATATTGGAGTCAGATCCTCCTCCCTCTACATTGATGCCCCCCATATTGGAGTCAGATCTCCCTTTGCACTGCGCTCCCCCACACTGGAGTCACATTTCTCAGTATTACCTTCCTCGGTATTGCCAAATTTGAGTGTTTCCCTCTATTTTTTTCCCATCCTGTATATGTATGTTTATTTCCCTGTAAAATGTCTATATATTGTCTGTTTATGTTTTGGTGCTGGTAGTCAGCTTGCAGTCTACCTGTTAGTCAGGCGGTTGACGTGAGCTGTCAGTCAGGGTCAGCTGACTAATTTTGTCAGAATGGTGTTCCGTTTTGAAACGATAAATAGTGCGGAAAATTCCTAGAAGGGAGGCTTAACATTGCTATGGGAGTCTATGTGTGTCCGTGGGGAAATCTTGCACTACAACTTTGCAAAGTGAACGATACATACCGGGACTTGGACTAAATCTACCTGATGAGAAGGATCTTTTTTGTCTCCTAGTTCCAAAGTGTGGCTGCCAGTGTTTTTTGGACAGCTTGCATTGTGCTGTTCTACACTGTCCTTTCACAATGTGGATTACCTATTTTTGATTTTTAGGGTGGATTTTTTTTTTTTTTTCTTGGGATTACATTTTTTCAGCTCTTTGCCGTGGAGTTTTATTTGGGACTCATGCATGGGAGATACTATAGCCGCGTTTACATGGACAATTCTAATCGGAATAGAAACTGCTCAATCAGAATAGAAATCACCCATGTAAACACCCTGACCGGAATAGATTTCCTATTCCGAATAAAATTCTATTCCGAATAGAAGGGGTGGTTTATTCTATTCCGGTCGCCTTTTAACAATGCATGTAAACGCTCGATCGGAATAGACTTTTACAGTGCATGCTCACTGCTCATCTTTCAACATAAACAAGCCTTTATTATACGAAAATAAAAGCTTCCGATTGCTATTTCACTGCCGCTACGATCATCCTCAACATTTAGCTAACTACGGAAAACTTTGGGACTAATGTGCGGTGGTGACAGCATTACCAAGGTAACAGCAACGTTAGTATGCCGATACAACTGCAGTTTTCGGCTCACCTCATTCAAAAGTTGGTTACCTCCTTGCCACCCAAAAAAAGAAGTCTTTGATCCCCATTTTGAGGTGATTTTTAAAACAGGCTAAATGCGCGCCTACGTCACATGACCAACGTAACGTCTAATCAGAATAGAATCATTCTGCATGTAAACACACATTTCAATCAGAATAGTTAATTCGGATTAGAACAATCTGATTAGAAATGGCCATGTAACCGGGGCTTATATGTGTCGCGCAAGGACTGAAGTGGCTGTGCGTGTTCGCGTGCCAAACAAAGACTGAATCATTGAAATTTGTGTCTGGAAGTGTGTTTGTCTGTGATAATATAACGGCTTATCGCCACATCAGGGTGTGTTGTGTTTTAAAAAAGGAAATAGGAACGGATTGATAAGGTAAATAATTGTATCAATCAGAACCTGTATAGTAATAATCTAAAGATCTTACAAGTAGATTGTTACACCCTGACTGAGGGTGTGACATTTCTCAGTAATGCCCTCCCACTCACTGCTGTCACATTTCTCAGCGATGCCCTCACCCTCACTGCAGTCATATCCCTTAGTAATGCCCTCCCACTCACTGGAGCCATATCTCTTAGTATAGACCTCCCCCTCACTGGAGTCACATTTCTCAGTATTACCCTCCTCAATAATGCCCTCCCACTCACTGCAGTCATATCCCTTAGTAATGCCCTCCCACTCACTGGAGCGATAGCCCTTAGTATTGCCCTCCCACTCACTGCAGTCATATCCCTTACTAATGCCCTCCCCCTCACTGGAGTCATATTTCTCAGTATTGCCCTCCCACTCACTGCAGTCATATTCCTTACAGCCCTCCCCCTCACTGGAGTCACATTTCTCAGTATTGCGCTCCTCAATAATGCCCTCCCCCTCACTGGAGTCACATTTCTCAGTATTACGCTCCTCAATAATGCCCTCCCACTCACTGGAGCCATATCCCTTAGTAATGCCCTCCCACTCACTGGAGCCATATCCCTTAGTATTGCCCTCCCACTCACTGGAGCCATATCCCTTAGTATTGCTCTCCCACTCACTGCAGTCATATTCCTCACAGCCCTCCTCCTCTTTGGAGTCACATTTCTCAGTAATGCCCTCCTCCTCAAGTTTTTCTTCCATTGCATTGCTTCTTTCGTCACTGGAGACTTGTCCCTTTCCATTGTTGCCCTCCACAATAGAGTCATTTCCTTTTGCAATTCTCCCCCCCAATTATAATTGTGTCCATTCGTATTGCTGTCCCCCCAATCCCTTTTTATACCTATTTTTGATATTTTAATTTCTTCCTTGGTCTTCTTTATTGATCCATTCACCATCCTGTCTTGCGTTTGAGATGGAGACAGCACTACAACCTCGTTTGTCTTGTTTCCTTTTCCATTTATTTCCGTCCTGTCCTCACTGTGCGATCTCGGCATTACCTGCACCTTTTCATTCATTCCACCGATCTCCTTCCTTTGTTGTTCTTGCGAATCTTCCACCAAGAGTGTTTGGTCTCCATTGATCTCTGTTCTGTTTCCCTTGTTTCCATTGGAGTCATGCTCTGTTGTAGGGCTGCCCCCATCATTGGAGTCAAGTGCTTCTTCTTTCTTGTCAATGCACCCCACCTTGTAGTTGGTTCCTTCATTAGAGCCATCTCCCTTACTAATGTCCTCCTCATTGGAGTCACATTTCTCAGAATTGCCCTCCTCATTAGAGCCATCTCCCTTACTATTGACCTCCCCCTCATTAGAGCCATCTCCCTTATCAATGGCCCCCACGTCACTGGAGTCACATTTCTCAGAATTGCCCTCCCCCTCCCTTTCTTTCTTTGCATCAACACCCACCCCATTGGAGTTTAATTTTTCTCCCATTGCATTGCTGCTTTCCGCACTGGAGATTTGTCCCCTCCAATTGTTGCCCCCCCCCCCATTATAGTTGTGTCCATTTGCATTGCTGTCCCCCTCATCCCTTTTTATACCTATTTTTAATGTTTTATTTTCCTCCTTGGTCTTCTCTATTGATTCATTCACCTGACTGTGTGATCTCAGTAATACCTGCACCTTTGAATTCATTCCACTTTTCTCTTTCCTTTCTTGTTCTTGACAAGCAGGACAGTCTTCCACCTCACTTGCTTTGTCTCCATTGATCTCTGTTCTGTTTCCCTTGTTTCCATTGGAGTCATGCTCTGTTGTAGGGCTGCCCCCATCATTGGAGTTAAGTGCTTCTTCTTTCTTGTCAATGCACCCCACCTTGTAGTTGGTTCCTTCTCTCCTTGTATTGATGCTCCCCTCATTGAAGTCGTGTCCTTCTCCCTTTGTATCGATGCTCCCCCATTGAAGTCGGATCCCTCTCCCTTCTTATCGATGCTCCCCCCATTGAAGTCGTGTCCTTCACCCTTTGAATCGATGCCCCAGATGAGGTCGGGTCCTTCTTCCTTCTTATTGATGCTCCCCACATTGAAATCCGTTCCTTCTCCCTTCGATTCGATTCTCCCCCCGTTGAAGTCAGGTTCTTCTCCCTTCGATTCGATTCTCCCTCCGTTGAAGTCAGGTTCTTCTCCCTTCTTATTGATGCTCCCCCCGTTGAAGTCGGATCCCTCTTCCTTCTTATCGATGCCCCCCCGTTGAAGTCGGGTCCTTCTTCCTTCTTATTGATGCTCCCCACATTGAAATCCGTTCCTTCTCCCTTCGATTCGATTCTCCCCCCGTTGAAGTCGGGTCCCTCTTCCTTCTTATTGATGCTCCCCCCGTTGAAGTTGGATCCTTCTCCCTTTGTATCGATGCTCCCCCTGTTGAAGTTGGATCCCTCTTCCTTCGTATTGATGCTCCCCACATTGAAGTCCGGTCCTTCCTCCTTCACATCGATGCTCCCCCCGTAGAAGTTGGGTCCTTTTCCCCTTGCATCGATGCTCCCCCCATAGAAGTTGGGTCCTTCTTCCCTCGCATCGATGCTCCCTTCGTTGAAGTCGGGTCCTTCTTCCTTCGTAACGATGCTCCCCTCGTTAAAGTTGGGTCGCTCTTCCTTCGTATCGATGCTCCCCACGTTGAAGTCGGGTCGTTCTTCCTTCGTATCGATGCTCCCCCCTTTGAAGTCGGATCCTTCTTCCTTCGTATCGATGCTCCCCACATTGAAGTCGGGTCCTTCTCTCTTTGTATCGATGCTCCCCATGTTGAAGTCAGGTCCTTTTTCTTTTGTATTGATGGTGCCCTCTTTTTTCTGTGGATCTGCTCTAGGGAAGTTAGAAAGAAGTCAATAATCAGTAATTAGTAAGATAGTATTATGAATTTCTGTTGAATGTACATCTCTTAGTATTACCCTCCCCCTCACTGCACTCATGTCCCTTAGTATTGCCCTCTCCCTCACTGGAGTCCCCACCCAAGCCCCCCCCCCCCCCCACCCACCCCACCCACCCAAGATCCTTCTCCCTTTGCATCAATTCCATTGCTGCTTTCCCCATCAGAGCCTTCTCCCGTCCCTATTGCATTGCTGTCCCCCCTCTCCATTTTTATACCTGTTTTCGACGTTTTATTGTCCTCCTTGGTCTTCTCTAGTGATTTGTTTACCGTCCTTTCTTGTGTTTGAAATGGAGACAGCACTACAACATCATTTCCTTTCCCATTTATTTCCATCCTGTCCTGTCTGTGCAATCTCAGCATTACCTTGACCTTTGGATTCATTCCACCATTCTCCTTCCTTTTTTGTTCGTGGGCGGCAAGACATTCGTCCACCACACTTGCTTTGTCTCCATTGATCTCTGTTCCGTTCCCCTTGTTTTTATTGGAGTCATGCTCTGTTGTAGGGCTGTCCCCATCATTGGAGTCAGATTCTTCTTCCTTTGCAACTTTGTAGTATGGTCCTTCTCTCCTTGCACCGATGCTCCCCATATTGAAGTTGGGTCCTTCTTCCTTCGCGTCAATGTTCTCGCCGATGAAGTCAGGTCCTTCTTCCCTTGCATCGATGCTCCCCACATTGAAGTCGGACCCTTCTCTCCTTGCATCGATGCTACCCACAATGAAGTCGGGTCCTTTTTCCTTTGAGTCAATGTTCCCAATGATGAAGTCGGGTCCGTCTTCCTTCGCGTCAATGTTCCCCACCTTGAAGTCAGGTCCTTCTTCCCTTGCATCGATGCTCCACACATTGAAGTCAGGTCCTTCTTCCCTTGCATCGATGCTCCCTATGTTGAAGTCGGGTCCTTCTTCCTTCTTACCGATGCTCCCCACGTTGAAGTTGGGTCCTTCTTCCCCTTGAATCGATGCTCCCCTCGTTGAAGTCGGGTCCTTCTTCCTTCTTATCGATGCTCCGCACATTGAAGTCAGGTCCTTCTTCTTTATTATTGATGCTCCCCATGTTGAAGTTGAGTCCTTCCTTCTAATCGATACTCCCCACATTGTAGTCGGGTCCTTCTGTCTTCCTGACGATTCTCCCCCTGTTGAAGTCGGGTCCTTCTTTTGTGTTGATTGTGCCCCCTTTTTTCCGTTGATCTGTTCTAGGGAAGTTAGAAAGAAGTCAATAGTCAGTAATTAGTAAGATAGTATTATGAATTGGTTTGTACATATAAATACACAACTAATTTGCAATCAAAAGCCAAATGAAGACATTTCATTCATTTTTCTAGGTGCCAGAGACAATATGCTAGAGCATTTTTTGTTTGTTTTGGATGACATGCATTGATCTCAGCGAGCAAACTATTGTTTCAACATTGTTGGGGTCAGACCGTTTGTATTTTGGTTGGGTTCGAAAAATATTGATTCAGCATTTCATTATGTACATGTACATGAACTGAATGAACATTGTATTAAAGGTCTCATTTCCACAATTGAAATATAACATTTCATCAACATTGTTTTCTGGTTTATTATCTGGATGTAAGCATCACTGTTAGCCATCAGAGAAGGGGTTACTATATATCTATGGGGTAGCAGGCTTGAATTTGAATTCTTACCAATACAGACCTCTTGTCCTTGAATTTGACCACATATCAGCCAATTCTAATTAACTCAGAGGTAAGTTTGCCAGCTTTTGTCAGTCACTGTCTTGCAACAATGTTGTTTAATTAAAGCAGAAAAGAAGTTTAATATCTTTTATTTTAGCCACTGAATACGAGTGCGAGCAATATCAAGATATCTGCTGGAACAACTTGGTGTTAACTATCGCTATGTCATGTTAGCTGTTTCACGAATTTACTAGCTCTAATAACATTTCCTGACATGAAAGGGATAATGAACGAGACGGCGTGCAGATAAAGAAAAATAACGCACGTTTGAAGTTCTAAGGCTAACGAGGCCAAAGGCCGAGTTGCATTATAACTTCGATTTCAGTCCTTCAACACCAAAATATTGACGATTGGTTCTAGTGGCCCATTTACAATCCCCCCCCCCCCCCAACTGATTCAGAATGGCGTGCTATGTGCATGCCTGATAATGTCCTTAAAACAATCTTAAATCTTTATTTTAAATCGTGCTGCTCACTGAGTGATAAGTGGTGTCCGTTAAAGTTCCAAAATAATTATCGTAGCGGAAGTAGGCTCAGCGCTGGGGAAAACAGTGATTGATTTAATGTACAGTTGAATGGACAAGCTAGAGAAAGTTGCTCATCCATAATAGATCACTCAGTGAAATTACATTATAGTAAGTCTATATAAGACATTTTGTCTGATTGTGACCTATTTGCTTGGTTTTAGATAAAAACGCATTTTCATGATTAGTTAATTCCTGACAGAAAAGTCATGACTCATGAGTGGTCTCTACCAGTCACAAGTGAAACAACTTTCAATGACAAGTCCGACAGCTAAAGTTAGCTACATTTACTGTGGTGATGAATGAAAATGCCTTGTTAGCAAGCTAAACATTAAACAGAAAAAGGGCGCACCTTGCATCAAAAGTCCAAAAAGGACTTTTGATGCAAGGTGCACCCTTTTTCTGTTTAATTTGAAGTTTTCATTTGGGTCAGCACCCTTAAAAATAATATTGAACCCTGAGTGAAGCCTGCTCCCTGCTACAATTTACTTTGTTAGCAAGCTAGCAAAGCTAACAAGCATCAACCAAAATTGATTCGTTAGGAGGGTGTGACAAGTTTACAATTCACATTGGTCAATTACAACATCATGACTACCTTTGGCATTGCCCTCAAAAAGCTCCTTGTAGATACTTACTGTGACTCCTAGCTCCCTGAGTTCTGAAAGGGGTCATATTATGTTTTTCCAAGCTAACTTTTGAAGCAGAATGGGTATTGGGCATATGTAAAACCTTTATGTCATTTGTTTTAGTTTGTATAAATTTTCAGTGTTCAGTGGTGGCCATTTTATAAAAGGAATAAGCCCCTTGACCGCGTTCTATTGTGAAAAGCACAGCTTTATACCTAACAACACCCCTCAGCTGTGCTACATTTGCAATATAGAATGGCCTCTCTGGGCTTATTGCTTGATTACAATACCACCACTTCAACATCTTTGTGCCCCAAATATCACACATTTTTAATTGTGCACCCACCTTTTAAATTCTGCAGTGTTTCTCTAACACTTTTTATTGCAGCATCATTTTGAGAGCATCTCAGTAGTCCTTCATCCTCATTGAAGAGACAATGTACCTTAGTGCCACAGACTTTATTACGTTCAAATCTGTTCGGTTCTGGTACAACAAAGTCTCTGCTGAGGGTCCTGTGAAACACCATGAGAATTACGTTTTTGTGACCTGTTGAATGAATAACAGTGTTAAACAACTTAGGACATGGGAACAACTAATATATTCAGGGTATATCCAAATTTTACCTGAAAATCTTTTCACTACAGCATCAATGTCAACCCCTGCACCTCTCCGAACCAAACAGAAAGCAAGGATGATGTGACAATCATCACACTTTTCCAATTTAGTCATTTTTATACCAGATGTCACTTGATTTAAGAAGTCTTCTTGAGCAGCCTCTGAATGTCCTGTAATAAAAACTAAGGACACACAAAAGTTGTTCTTAAAAAAAACAGGAAAATGTAAAAAAAAAAAAGTCACTATCATCCACACGTCCATCAAAGGAAAGTGCTAGGCAAAGGTTCTCAAAAGAACGATTGGGGCGTTGGCAACTTCAACACCATTAGCCTTTTTTGTAATTAAAAAAAAAAATACAGATTACAGATGTTCACAAACTTAGAAACATACTTACTTTCTCTCCCCCACTTCCAGTACCTATCCAAAAATTACCTGCTGGTCCTAACATCCAAGCAAACCATACCACAGCAGCAACGAAAACAGACTGTCAGTGGCAGTGCCAGTGTTCCAGTGGCAATTTGTCATTGCACTAACGTCATGAACATTTGGCGCCAAATTTGTAGTTTGCCACAAATCTTCGGGCAATATCTTGTCAGTATTTCATCTGATGGATTCATCCTGTTTGTTTAAGACAACGTGCGTGACCGGCACATGAAACAACATGATATGTCGTATGTATGCATTGTCTGCAGCACAGAAATTCCAGCCTTAAAGGGCAACCATATAGGTTTCTAGCCTGGGCGAAAGCGACTGTTGACTGTGTCATACAGTCTGGCCCAACGCAATTGGAATAGGTTTCCGTTTGAATATGACGTATTCCCTCACCTGGCTTTCATGCCTACAACTTTCGCTTTCAGTATTAACAGATCTCTCGCAAGTTTTGAATAATAAATAAATCCTCAAGATCATGGATGCTAATGTCATGTACCAATTTTGTGAATGTAATTCGAAAGTGGGGGAGAGAATAACAAACGCGTCCCTATCACTGACCTAAAAAAAAGACTACAACATTTTGAGACATGGCTCTAAACTGTGTGCTGATTGGCTAAACCGTAGAGTAACCGACGGAAAGGCGGGAAGGGGGGTTTATTCCAGACTACGTGCGGAGGTAAATGTTTAGCGGAGCTATGTAGGATGGCATCGCCAGGCTAATAGGTTTCCTTGAACAGAGAATAATCACTTACAATGGGGCAGAAATTTGAGCTGTATTTTTAACATCTTAACATACTCCAAATGTCACCACAACAAACTGTGAAATATCAACGGACACCTTACAACACAGAACTGTATTGTGTATGACTACAAATGACTACAAGTGTTAAAACTATGTGTTTATTCAAGCAGCCAAACATTGTTTGTTTACAAAACGGTTTTGTAAACACTGCATAAAAACACTCTTTTAACTACTTTGTCAGTCATTTGTAGTCATAAACACTACAGTGGTGTGTTGTAATGTGTCTGATGATGTTACATAGCTTTTGGGGTGATATTTGGAGCATGTTTAGGTGCTGAAAACACTGTTTTTCCCAGAAATTTCCCGGTTATCATTACTTTACCCCAGGTCCCCACATTAAACTAGTCCCGTGCGAATAGGGCTTTAGACGCATATTTATTTGCCATCGTGCATGTCATTCGGGATATACAAACAAAATCGGTTTTCAGATCTCCGCTAGACCCGTTTAAGACAACTTTCCATGGCTGATTTGATCGTCTAGGTTAAATAGCATTCACAGAGGATGAGAACATTATGGAAGTCCGTTTCATTCTCACATAGGCTACTCGTTCTCATACCACCAAGCAAGAAACATATAGGCACCATTTCAAAGTTGATAGCCTAGTTATATGGGCTGCAGTGATGTGAAAGACGTCAGACTCATCCCGTTTAATCTACACATAACAGAATCTAAGACGCATATTTATTTGCCGTCGTGCATCTCAAGCTTTCAGTCAGGCATGGACTGACCATAGGGTTTACAGGGCAATGCCCAGTGGGCCGACGCATATATTTGGGCCGAGGCTAGGGCTGGGCGATATGGCAAAAAAAGTTATCACGATTTATTTTCCCAGATTCAACGATCTTTAATCACAATGATGAATGATATAACGTAACCCCACCCCCATACCCGTGGGTGTTTACATTTAAACCGAGGCATAGAGAACTTTGAAAGTGCACATTTAGCTTAGATATAAGATTATATGTACAGCTTGTCTCTAAGCTTCCGTCGTCCTATTTCATCTGAAATAACGCAAGATCGACATACTGAGTAGTCGTAGAACTACTCTACATCTCACATTACTTCAGATGAAACACGCTTACAAGCTAGGTAGAGACAAGCTATACATATAACCTCATATTTAAGCTAAATGTGCACTTTCAAAGTTCTTTATGCCTCGGTTTAAATGTAAACACCCACGGGAATCTACGGAATGAAGTTTGGAGTAACTTTGAGCTTCGTCAATGGTGGAAATTATGGAGGTAAGGTACAGTTTTCAACTATGTGCTGGTCCACTCCAAGTCTGTTTGTAGCCAATCGGTTTACTAGCCGTATTCCCGAGAGGAGGGGTCAGTTGCAAGTGAGCTACGTGCGACAAGTCCATGCTCCGATCATTATTTAACATATTTTAAGACAGAATCAGGGGCGTTTCTAGACTTTAAGGACAACCTGGGCTCAGCCCCAGGGTGTTTCCTAATGCGCGCGCGGAGCGCGCGCTGAAAATTTTTTTTTTTGGGGGGGGGGGGCACGCACACGCACGTGAAATGAAAAAGGCAATGAAGATCTATGGTATTAGAATTTTCTTTGCAGGGTATGGTTATTGCAGTTTTTCTCTGTTGCTTTGGCTCATTTCTTGAAACAGAAATTACATTCTTAAAACTGTAAGATCATTTGGCCAAACAGTCTTACAGTTCTGCACAACATTACAGCTCACTAGCAAAAGCCAATTGACAAACCAACCACTAGCTGCTAAGCTGCTCTGAGCCACTGACAGCGCGCGTTGCTGACCGTAAACAGTTCAGGTACGAGACTCATCTCGGGTCCCTGTTCAGCCCCGCCCCGCCCCGCGCCGACTTCGCCTAATCAGAGACAAGTAAATATGATCCTTCCTTATTTTGATAGGCTGTGAGACAAGAAAACAAACTATAACGGAATAAAACAGCGAAACAAGTATTTCAGTTATGGCAGATTATTGAATTGTAAAGTTATATGTATAAAGCATTCAAAAATTTTTTACCCCGGGCTCGGCTCAAATTACCCCCGGGCTAAAGCCCCGTAAAAATCGCCTGGCGACGCCACTGGACAGAATCATACCTTCATTCTCCTTTAAATTTTGTCTGATACAGTAGGCCTATTAGACCCCAAATTAAAGCATTAGCTTTATATATCAATACTTTAAAAGTTTGTCATATGCACAGAATGTGTAACCTACTGTAAAAGCAAGATGGTTCAGTGATAACATTTTAGTTAAAACTAAATGAACAAAATTTGAAGATTATAGGCTACAACTAGGCCTATGTTTTTTTTACAGTGACATATTGAAATAGGTCTAATTAAATTAGTGCTGTCAGTTTAACGCGTTAATAATGGCGTTAACGCAAACCCATTTTAACGCCGTCAATTTTTTTAACGCGCGATTAACGCATTTTACCCGCCATTATCAATGGAATGTGAAAAAAAAATATATCCGACATTCCAACACCTCCTGACGTTTCAGTATGTCCTGTGTTTGTATTAGGCTTGAAGTAGGCCTACTGCTTAGCCTAGGACCTATAGGCTACTCATGTCCAGCCTACACACGCACTGCACACACGGCACGGATGTCTGCACTCTGCTCTGCTGCTCCGATGTCAGTGAAAACAAATATTTTACCGACACAATCGTTGACGTTCGCTAGCATGTTCGCATATTTAGGTTGTTAACTAGCTAGAGGATTAATTTTGTCACTTAGAAATCCCTTCTCTTGAACTGAATACCCCGCAAATAGGCTAATATCAGTTTCAAAATTGCAGCGCGAGTGAGAGAGGTGAAACAGGTCGGAGCGCAACTGAGAGAGAGAACGTTTGTGAGCGTCATTTGATGTCAGTGAAAACAAATATTTTACCGACACAATCGTTGACGCTTACCCGCGTGTTCGCATATTTAGGTTGTTAACTAGCTAGAGGATTAATGTTGTCACTTAGAAATCCCTTCTCTTGAACTGAATACCCCGCAAATAGGCTAATATCAGTTTCAAAATTGCAGCGCGAGTGAGAGAGGTGAAACAGGTTGGAGCACAACTGAGAGAGAGAATTTGTGCAAACGAGACGAATATAGCCTACCTGATTCTGAACTTATGACTTTGTCACTAAAATGAGAGCTTCTTGCAGGGCAATTGCCAATATGGCAAAATGCATTTTAAAGGTATGCTCATGCAATGTAGGTTTACTCATGTAGACCATAATGCCATATTTTCATTCAGCCTCTTTAAAATATAGGTTAGTATAATTTAAAGGGCCACCATCCAGATTTATTTTTTATTTTTTGTAAACTTGTGAACTAGCATAACTAACATAAAATACATCAACATCTCTCTGGCAGTACTTTCTTTTATTTTAAATTGGTATTCACCCCCACCAATGAATGCTGATAACAGCATTAAAATGAAAATAAATAAATAAAAATGGGACAAAAAGAAATCGAGGGACATTTAGAATAGAAAGAAATTTGCGATTAATCGCGATTAATTATGAGTTAACTACGGCAAAAATGTGATTAATCGCGATTAAATATTTTAATCGCTTGACAGCACTAAATTAAATAAAAACATAATATATAGTCTAAAGAAATATTTAGGCTATATGAATGTGTAGTGATACATAGTAAATAATGATGCATAATCACAACTGGCAACTACTCTTTTTAGTTGCCAGTTAGCAACTTTACTTTCTGAAGGTAAGATTGGGTTGCCAGGCCAGGAAAGCACATGCACTGAGACCAAAATGCTTTTAACTCAAGATAAGAGGGTGAATAACCAATTTCCATAAATGGGTGGAATATTCCTTAAAAATACATTTTTCATACATATTTATAACATGGTTCCTAAAAGTGTGTGTACACTGGCCCTCATTTATCAAACGAACATGAAAGTGTAGGTTTGAGCGCAGGAATCAGCATATGACAACGTTCATGTGGGATTTATGAAGTGTTCGTACAGCTCTCATCAGCGTATGGAAAGAAACGTTATTGGTAAAAGTGGCATAATTTAAATGTCATGCCCAAATATATTCTCAATTCAGAGGCTTCTCCCCTAGTTTTTGCGACATGAAGGTGCTGAATACGTCCAAAATCAGACTTTTTTTCTAGCCTTGAGATACCCGCGTGACATGCAAGTCCACCTGTGCCAATTAGTTTTGACAGGCAGCATGAAAGGAAGGCACGAAAATCGTGGATATAAACCATTCCCCACGACCCAGACATAACAGATCTGAATTACTGTATCAGTAGGCTACTAAATGATTTCATTACAAAACGCCACAACATTTTCCCATGCAGTAAAAACTTACACAACCCGTGAATGCTGCGCATGGTGCACTCATGAAAAATAAATTATTTATCTACATGCTCGGACTCATAGCGACATAAAGATAATTAATAATAGGGTATTTAGGAAAGGCAGTAAATGCACAGGTGTAACTGTGTCTAATAGCCTATTGTCTTTATTTCATGAAGGAAATGCATAAATTCATAAATTCTCTGCCAGTAATATTGCGCTGTGCTTCAATCTCCTAACTTGAAAACGTGCGTACAGCTGGTCCTGACATGACGTGAATCTGAGCGTAAACACCGCTCACGATATTGATAAATACCATCTTTTGCGTAAGAATGAGCATACGTACAGTTTTATGTCGTATGTTCGTTTCATAAATGAGGGCCATTGTGTGGTGTGACATTTAAAGTGCTGTCGTTTTCATTTCCCCAATAAATCCACGTCATTCATGGTATACCCTAGTGCAGCTCATGAAAAATAAATTATTTATCTACATGCTCGGACTCATAGCGACATAAAGATAATTAATAATAGGGTATTTAGGAAAGGCAGTAAATGCACAGGTGTAACTGTGTCTAATAGTCTATAGTCTTTATTTCATGAAGGAAATGCATAAATTCATAAATTCTCTGCCAGTAATATTGCGCTGTGCTTCAATCTCCTAACTTGAAAACTTGCGTACAGCTGGTCCTGACATGACGTGAATCTGAGCGTAAACACCGCTCACGATATTGATAAATACCATCTTTTGCGTAAGAATGAGCGTACGTACAGTTTTATGTCGTATGTTCGTTTCATAAATGAGGGCCATTGTGTGGTGTGACATTTAAAGTGCTGTCGTTTTCATTTCCCCAATAAATCCACGTCATTCATGTTATACCCTAGTGCAGCTTAAAAGAATGACGTGAATATGCAAAGTAAAATAACATGCTAGGAATATTAGTAATCATAATCATAAGTGCATAATGATTAACCTAAGGGACCAATAGACGGTCAGTCTACTGACCAGTAAAGGCTGGCTCTTACATTTAATCATGTGCCTTTTTCGTGTGCGTACCTTACAGTTCAATCCTGCAGGCGCCCCTGGTAACGGTGATTAATCTCTTTTTGCATTATAGCACTGGATGCAGCCCCAAGTGCAGTTCACACAACACTATTGTCTGCAACCAGAGAATGTATGGATGGCATCATATTGAAATATTGATATTTTTTATGTTGCTATGTTTGTCGTAATAAACTGTGCAAATTCTGTCTTATTTTGTTTCACCCTGTGGCTATTGATGCATATTTTGTCACTGAACTTAATGCAACTTGTGCTAAGTAAGATAAACATTGGAATAACCCAATAGCATAGGATAATTAACCAAGTATACAGGTAAGAGTGGGAAACAGGATAACCCTGCTCTTTGGGTTACAAATATAACCCAACAATGAAGTTCATTTAACCAATCAATATATTTAAAATAACCCAATCAGATAACCCAATTTTTTGTGTTATGTCAGCCTAGCCTGGCTTTGCCCGACTGTTAACTCTGTACAGTCTGGAACAATACAATTCGTATATGTTTCCATTTGGAAATTATATATTCTGTGCGCTGCTGTCACCTTACTCTCACTTTCCACTTCCAGTAGTAAGATCGCTGGCTATTTTCTATCTATTTTGACATTGTAGTGGCAATGAGTCTTCATGATTATGGATGTCAATGTCATGTACTGATTTCATAAAGGTGATTTGAAAGTAGGGGGGAGAATAACGAATGTGTTCCTGTTGAACTACAAGCTACTGAACTACAAACACCTCGGCAGGCAAGTTGAGACATGGCTCTAACTGCTGATTGGCTAAACAGTATGCAAGCTGAACAATATGGGCTGGGCCAGATTACGTACTAGAACCAGGGTTCCTACAGGTTTCTTCAAGTCAAATTCAAGACTTTTCAAGACCATTTTAAGACCATTTATGTAAAAATTTAAGACCTATTGTGCAACCTATTTCACAGACCCACGGCAAAAAAACCTGGCGATCCACTCTTGTTGTGGTTGTATACTTGCAGGAGCTGTAGTACTTGGTTGAAACACTCTGGCAATGTAAGGTGTTTGCTTTCACGCCCATGTTACCAAGTACCAAGGTGAGGGATGAAAAAGGTGAACAGGAAATAGCAGTATGTGGCACACACCAACCAGCGCACCTAGGCTTTGCCTTAACATTGCAAATATCAGATTTTTCATTTGTAACTAGCATGATTGTTTCTATGGTTTTCCAATAGAGGGAAAGAAGCATGTACCTTCACCATGAAAAGCAGTTACAAAAGAAAAAATTTAGTACTTTGATACTTTATAAAACTCAACAGAGTACACCATATAGCAATCCCCCTCAATACTCAATTTAACACATTATGACATCCTAGAACTCATGTGTGAGCTTGCTTTCTTCCACAGGTTTATGGATGGTGTCATGGTGAGGTATAGACAAACTGAGCGTCTAGCCAAGTATGACTGACAGTTCAGTGTCAGGGCCCAGGCCACTGTCAAATACAGCAAGGGCTGTACTAAAATACCCATCAAAAAACAATATCAACTCCACTGCAAAAATAAATAAATAAATGAATACAAGATTAGATAGGCTAACAGACTAGGTTTAAAACAAAAGCAATAGGTTACAGGTATAATTATTGGTCTCTGCATAAAGCACTCTACTGGCAAGTGGTATCAAAATAGTTCTATGAATAGCTATTAATAATGTAAATATAATTTAGAAAAAGTAAGATGGTATAATCCTTCAAGAACCAACAAAGTTTCACCCCTTCAGCACATGGACCACGCATGGACCTTGGTACGTTTGCCCTGCATACCTGTGCAGCTTATGACTTTCTCTAAACGCCGGCTGCTTTTCTAGTACTATTTTTTTCCCCCTGAGATGCATCTTCGTTCGCGATTCAGTCATGCCTTGCGCATGAACTTTCAGGCAAGTATGAACGGGTTTAGACAATTTTAGACGCTGAGGAATAATTTTTAGGACGTTATGCGTTGTTTCCTGAAGTGTCGGAAAATTGCATCTAACGTTATGCGCAACGAGATTGTTAAAATACAGGCCTATCAATAATTCAAAGAAACTTAGTCCAACTCAAATCTTTATGCTTTTCGTGAACATAATTAGGCTATTTTACTTAGTCTGGGGAAGAGAGATGCTTGCTTATTCTACAGGTCATCCCTAGCCTACCGGTCTATACTCGATTGGTTAGGCTACAGCTATCAGTCACAATGATAAATCCGCATATGCATGGTCAGTCTATTATGCTAAAAATTATTGGCTAGTAAGCTATGGCCACAGCCTGTCTATTTATAAAACTCAAAAGGTCTACTAAAAGTTTGAGCATCAAAATTAAAATGTGGAGTTAACAGTCACATACCATCCAACTGCAAGTCTCCCGACCCATCTTCTTAAGGCTCAAGTATACTTCTGTGTACACCTATTGCATGTCCGTCTCCGAGTCTCCGCTTGCGTGTCCAGTCATATCATACTTCTACGTTGCTTGTCCCTCAGCCAGGAGAGAAAAATACTGCCGTCGGGAATGACCGACGGCATGAGCAGCTCCAAAGTCCGCCTATTCATTAACTAAAGCAGAACTCTGCTGGCTACTTCATGTACACAGTAGCCTATAGTAACCTGTGTGGGGTTGAGCTTTTGATATCTCTTGTCACAAGGAGCAGGTTATAGTGATCAGTAGGCACAAGTAAGTTGACTGAATGGAAGAAAATGAACTTTATTGCAGCCAGGAGTGTCCTGCTGTCTGCTAACTAGCTTGCTAGGTAACTAAAAAGCTAGAGATGGCATAGTTCTCCCTGGTGTTGTTGTGAGAAGAAACCGGGAGATTGACCAATCACAGCCCTTACCTGACCCAGTGCCCTCTCCGTTCTCGTACACGCATTGACGGATAGATAGGAAATTTTGGAGGTGCACGTCGAGCCACGGAGAGGGTCTACAACAGGCTCTACGTCGTCGTAGAGGGCTTTGCGTCTCGACGCAAGACGCATGACGTGTGACTGTAAATCGAACTTTACGCTCACATACGCTCACATGCTTGCTGCTTGTGTTTGTTTTGGTTCTGCAGTGACATGTTCGGACCCAAAGCAGCGTTGCGTTCTGAACTTTGGTTCTGCCAGCTATTTAGGCTACGTAACCTATTTAATCAAATGATGGTGGTTGACAAATTAAACTTTTGAGGAGAGTGGTGCAATACGGAGAAGAATATGCCTACCTACTACATAAAATTTAAGACCAAGACATCAAAATTCCAGACTTTTCCTAAGTCTTTTTAAGATATTATTTCCAAATTCGCAAATCCGATGCTTTTAAGACCGCGCGGGAACCCTATAGAACAAAATCTTTAGGCGTAAGTACGAAGGATGGCATCGCAAGAGCCCAGTTCTGAGCTCGTCCCCTATTTTTCCAGTGCCTGGGCTGAAGTTGGGTTGTTTTTAACCTATTATTTTTTAGAGTATTGGAACAATACGAAGGAGCAGTTTACATTGAGTCAACGGCGTTGATCTTACCTTGAAAGGATTTTTGGACTCAAATGTAAAGTGCTTGTTTACATTTGCATTTGCATTCAGTCTACAGTTATGTTGTTCCAAGTCCTTTCATTCCCCTCGCTATCTACATCAGTCAGCAAGCTTATGCAACAGGGCTATTGTTAAAACTTTCATTTTAATGGGGATTAAAGTGAAATGTAAAGATGTTGTAAAGATGCTTACATTCTGATTTAGTTGCAATTGCTAGTTTTTTTAGTGAAAAAAGTGAGACAGAAATAGACATAATGGTGTTGGTTAACTTACCTTGAGGTGGTAGCACTGTTTAAAAATGAATTAAAAAAAAAAAGAATTTAAACATCATAATGATACTCTGTGTGTTTATGTGTATGTGTGTGAGTGAATTTGTGTGTGTATAGCAATGAGATAGCTGGTGGTAGCTTAAAAACAATTGACAGCGCGAGCAAGTGGTCATAATGACTAGTCCTACAGTTAGTGTTTTGGTTGATAATGCTATCAAATCTTACTTACCCTGTACTACAACCTTAGCAGAACCTGACACCGTGCCTCTAGAGTTTGACAACTCCAAGGTGTAATCTCCCTCATCTGCTTCCACCGCATCCCTGATGTTGAGTCTGAAGACATTTCTTGATTGTGAGATGCTAATCTTGCCACACTTCCCAAGAATCTTACCACTCTTCAACCAAGTGCCTGATGCATCACAGTTTGCTGTCCAGTCGAGTGTTATGTCATTTCCTTTCACCACATTTTGGTCTATGAAAAGATTTGGAAAATATCTCAATCTCTTTAAAGTGATTTGTATAATTCATTATCATCAAAAATATCATTATTATGAGGGCCTGAGCACTGGTGGTACCCCCCTAAGTCTTTCACACCAGAGAGGCAAAACCCAGTCATTTCAAGTTGGTGCAAAAGTTTTGTATTCACTTCCAAATTAAATAAAAGGGTCTATAGACCTATGGGGCTAAATTTGGGTCTTTGGTATTTTTTGTCCTCAACGGTGCCTTCCAGGCAGCACTGCATTCAAGGCACTACTGGGTTAGGATGAGGCTTGAGGGGGTTAGGGTTAGGAAGAGGGTAAGGGTAGTGTCTTTTAGGCTGTGCTGCCTGGAAGGTGCTGTTGGGGGCCAAAAACACCATTGAGCCAAAATTTGTGTCGAAAATATTTGTAAATGCACAGAAGGTTATCTACAAATAGGTAATGGTTTGCAAATGTGTTCAGATATCCAAAAATGAAAATTTCATATTTGTAATGTTGTATTTGCAAATATAGCCTAAAAAATTTGCATTTGCAAAAAAAATAATAATAATTACATTTGTAAAACTGGAAATTACATTTGTGAATTGTACTTCCACATTTGTGGATCGTCAATCATGTACATTCATCACTTTCCTCTATGACGTATTCGTTCAGTGGAATCCACACAGATCCACAAACAAATGCCTACTGATTCACATATACAGACATAAAAGCTAGACATCCTCTAGATTGGCAGTGTTGCTTCATTCATTACAGAGCCGCCTGCTTTATTTTGCCTATGATAATAGTAGAGCAGATTAATGCCATTTTTTGGCCGAATCGTTCACTTTGGTATAAAAGCATAAAATTTGGCACAGATACTCTCCAAGGTGGCCATCTTGACAAATGGCTGCCATATTGAATTTTTGTGTGGCCAGGGCCTTTTTCCAAAACAGTGGCCCTCAGACAGTATTTCGGCCAAATTTCATGTTCTTATACCAAAGTAAATGGTTTTTATTCCAACCATTTAGTAGCAATGGCAGCCATCTTGAAAAATGTCCGCCATATGGAGTATTTGGGTGGCCAGGGCCTTTTTTCCTAAACAGTGGCCCTCAGACAGTATTTCTGCCAAATTTCATGTTCTTATACCAAAGTAAATGGTTTTTATTCCAACCATAAGTAACAATGGCAGCCATCTTGAAAAATGGCCGCCATATTGAATTTTTGGGTGGCCAGGGCCTTTTTCCTAAACAGTGGCCCTCAGACAGTATGTCAGGCAAATTTCATAGTTTTATACCAAAGTAAATGTTTTCTACACTAACCATTTAGTAGCAGTGGCGGCCATCTTGAAAAAATGGCCGCCATATTGAAATTTTGCGTGGCCAGCGCTTTTTTTCGAAAACGTGACCCTTGGAGAGTATCTGTGCCAAATTTCATGCTTTTATACCAAAGTGAACGATTAAGTCACTGATCTGCTCTACTATAAGGGATTAAATGGGTTTAACCGCAGGCAAATTTCGGTTTCAAATTGAAATTGAGAGAGAGATATTTATATTTACAGATAAAACCTGACAGAGCCTTGATAAATTTACCTTTTAGTTGTGGCACTGTATAAAATACAAAAAAAGAAACAAGTTAGATAAGCAACTGTAATCATACATTACAAAATCAGAAACATCAGCACAAGGCATTCAAACAACACTGTGTGTGTGTTTTTGTACGTATGTGTGTTTTTTGTTATCTGTGGGAATTGATTGTTGGACAGAACACTGGACACACAATCATTACCACTAAAATTACTAAAATTATATCCGCACAAAAGTTATAATTACTTAACTCATTTGAGGCAACAGGTTTCCACACATTTTCAAGTAACCATTACAAATTATTTTTTACAGTGAGTTTCTTGCACTACAGTATTCAATTTGTCACAGGTGATATCCCAATTAGGCACAGACAGCCCCTAAGACTTGAGCCCATCCATACCACCCCTGCCATGCCACTTGCATGATTAGGACATAACCATTGACAACACTGAAGTCATGCTTCCAACATCACTCCACTACTGATCACCATTTGGGGAAATACCCTTATTCTCTCATCGAGTTAAACAATTGAGTTTAGTTCATGCAGCCTTTCTCTGAGTAGGGTATGACAGTAGGACTTTTAGCTCCTGTTTGCAAAGATCATTAAATCAAATTAGACCATTAGTATCTCATCTAATATAGTTTTGTAAAACTATTTCCCCAAATGGTGAAGTTTCACTTTAAAAATCGTTTTTTTTTATTATTATTTGTAGAAAATGCAGAAAGAAAGATGATGTGTGTGCAAGAGAGAGAAAAAGAGAGAGAGGAAATGGACATAGTGTTGGATTTACCTTGAAGTGGTGGCTCTGTAACAAAACAAACAAACAAAACATTTTATGTGCATTGTAGCAGTGTGTGTTTATGTTTGTGCCTGTGTGTACATTGTATGTATCACATTTGAGTGATTTCCATAGTTAGTAGTAGCCAAAAAATGTTGCAGTACTTACTTACCCTGTACTACAACCTTAGCAGACCCTGACACCGTGCCTCTAGAGTTTGACAACTCCAAGGTGTAATCTCCCTCATCTGCCTCCACCGCATCATTGATAGTGAGTCTGAAGACATTTCTTGATTGTGAGATGCTAATCTTGTTACCACTCACAAGAATTTTACCATCCTTCAGCCAAGTTCCAGATGCATCACAGTTTGCTGTCCAGTGGAATGTTACATCCTTCCCTATCTCCATAGTTTGGTCTATAAAAGATTTGGAAAAGATAGATCTCTGTGAAAGTGGTAGCCTATGTATTGTCTACTTGTTGGCGGGCGAACAGTGAAGGTAATGTTACTGTCTAAACTAAACTACCACTGCACTATTACGGTAATGTTACTGTCTAAACTAAACTACCAGTGCACTGTTAAAGTTCTCAATGCCTCGTTTTAAAAGTCAGGGCTCATGATGGTCTCCCAATGAATTGTGGAACTACTTTGAGCTTACGCTGGTATAGAATATTGATTTCTTTGTATGCTAGCATTATGCCTCAGCCACTTCATTTGTAAGCCTGTTCAAAGCTAATGGGCTAATAGCAGCATATTTCTGATTACTGGGATCGTACGGAGGTGGCCTTTACTCCAAAAGTTCATACTCGAATGATGTTTTAACATATTTCAAGACAAAATCACACCTTCCTCCTTTACTGGCAATCAGATTGCCCTTTCAGCCCGTAGATGTCTGTGCATATAGTAGCTATATTTGCACAACTGCAGTAAAGTGTGTGTGTGTGTGTGTGTGTGTGTGTGTGTGTGTGTGTAGTGTTTTATATATATATATATATATATATATATATATATATATATATATATATATATATAGATGTATAGAGATTTACCTTTTAAATGAGGTGCTGTACAAAATACAAACAGAAACAGGTCAGATTAACAACTGGAATCATACATCAGAAAGTCAGAATAATATTGTGCGAATTTGTGTATATGTATACGTGCATAAGTCAGAATAATATTGTGTGAATTTGTGTATGTGCATACGTGCTCTCATTCAAGTCAAGATTTTATTAATTTGTTGCAATCGAGGTGTGAATGTAATTTTAAGCAATATAGCAAAAAGTGCTCCATACAGGAAAGTATCACATACCCCACCTGTAAAGTATGAATACAAAGAATTGTCAAGAATGGACTACCATACTTGCAAGTTCAAACTTAAGAAGTTAAATCAAACTTCCAAGATGCTGAATCTTCAGTTTGAGACAGTGTCCTTGTCACGTTAACTATGAAGGATACAGGAAGAAATCTGTCTACACTTTTCCCAAAACACGTTGCTATGACGGGGGTGACCTCGGTAACATCAATGATGGTTGGTGGATGACAACTGGACTGGAACAAACATTTGTAGTCTCAAATATTAGGCTGAAGTGGTCATTTTAGACATTCCATGACTGATTTGTTGGTCAAGGAATACCCTGTGTTAATTAGGCTACCCCAGTAACAATTTTTGGTTTCAGGAAGATTTTCTGTCAGGTATGGGAACGTTGCCTGAAAGTAGTTTTGGTTGTCTGATGGGGCACAAGGAAAGTTTTTTAAATGGAACTAGAACATTCACTTCTGGTTTACATTTCTGGTTAGGCAAACGTTCCCGCAATGTTATCCTAACGTGACATTTAGTGAGAAAAATAAAAATATTAAACACATAAATTATTAATACATCGAGCAGACATTGATTCTCGTCCGCCCGGGCCACATGCAGGTGCGCTACCACCATACCATGGCTTCATTTGCATTGTGAGGGAAAAAAAAAATAAACATAGCTCTGATACATCACTAATTGCGAGTCATAAATTAAGACAGTCTAAATCTATTATAATAAACAGTCAAAATCAAGTTGTTTAATGATAATTTACACATAATATCTATCAGGTTGTAATTTAAATACAATATAAAAAAATAACCGTAAGGAAACGTTTTCGGACAGTCACAAAGTTACCACCTTGTAAAATTAGAGTTTTAATGTTCTCCGAACCAAAATGGGATAACATTCTTAAAATAACCATAGGGGAACAATGAGGGAACGTAAGTTAAGGTTCCCATTAGAGATGCACCGATCAAAATTTTTGGGGCCCATACCGAATTCCGATTTTCCACAGAGTTTGACCTGCCGATACTGATTTTGGCCGATACCGATTTCTTTTTTTTCAACCACTTTGCAGAACACAAAATTTATTTTCTTACAACCTTTAATATATAGACATTATAGCATGAAACAATGAACAGATTTTCAGTTATGTATGTATGTGGCAAGAGATGTAAAAGATTATTGTAGACTATAGTAGACTACAAGCCAACATGCAGATTTGACTTCCATAAACCATTTGTATAAACTATATTATTAAAAAACTATTCTGTAACATATATAATTACTTTTAGCAGATTTTTTTTATACAACTAGAGCTTGGTGGTATGCCCAAATTCCTATATCACATTATTTTACATAATTACACAGTATTTTAGCCTGCATAAAGTAAAGATGGGCTATTTGATGATATTTTATGCCCACGTCTTACTTCATATTGGTTAATAGCCTATCCCATGGTTATGACTGTGGATTAAACCCACACAAATAATGTTGATGTCCATAAGTATTAGCCAACAGGTTTGCATTATCCCACCAAGTGAGCCATGTTAAATAAATTTGCAAACTATTATAGGCTACCCAAATAGATTATTTGCTTGCACTGTATTCTTTTCTCCCTAGAGCAGCCTACAGTAGCCTAAATCCATTCTAAATCTAGTCTAGTGGTCATGATGTTAGGCTGCGTGGTCATGAGATTAACCGGATTTTAATTGGCATTTCGCGAGTTGCGTGCAGAGGGCCCGTTGTTTGAGAGGGGGTAGCAACTAGTAGGCCTACCTCAATCATTTTTCACTTGAACAGTGGAATTTATCCTCCTCTAATGGAGGCAGAAAAATGTTCATAGCCGCAGTTTCAGAACTTTCTCTTTAGCTCTCCTCCGTTGCCCTGTTGCGTACGTGTGGAGCGCAGCCTTGAAGCCCTCTATAGATTAGGACTGTAAGATTCCCAAAATGTTAGGCTACGTCAATGTAATGTTGGTTTGTTTGCTAATTTTGGTAGAAGCCAAAACAAACTCTATGTCTTTTAGTGTTAAATGCATACTGCAGCGAATCATTACTCCATCTCACATGCAACTCCAGGGATGATCCCAGCTGTGTGTGTGCTCACGCACGGCTATGCTTTCATGTGTAGCGTTTGCGCTGATATTAAGCAGCATGGCTTTACAGGCCGATCAAAAATCTGCATACTTTATGGTTCATCGGCCGATTGCCGAGCATGGCCAAAACATGAAAATCGGCCAGTTTAAACGTCCACCAGTCAATCTGTGCATCTCAAAAGTTCCCAAAACATTCCCATTCATCAACATTTTCTCCATCACGCGCGCATGCGCTCTCTCTCTATCTCTCTCTCTTTGGTGCTGGCGCGCACTGAATCGCGCTCCTATTCCAGCCATTGGCCAGACTGGAGACTGACTGGTCTGTCAGCCGCCTAGCGAGCTGATAGAGCGCTCTATTCTTGTGAATGACTGACGTCATTCAGTAGTAGGACACGATTGGTCCAACACAGCAAACCGAACTATTTTAAACTATGTTTGTAACCATTTTTACAGTTGAATTGCTTGAAGAAGGTGAGTCGCAGTGAATTAGAGCGTAAAGGAGAAATGCCCAGTGTCATTCTTTTGAAAACTTTTTTTTTTGTTTCCAGAAACTTGTGATCTCTTCTTCACTGTTGCCAAAAAGACACCACCTTTGCAATAGTGGACGTAGTAGAGAAGAACAGTCAAAGATTTTTTTTTTTTTTTAAGGTGACACAAATGTCCTAACTGATGGACATATTCCATATTAGCATGAATGAAAATGTTGCTTTGAGGTACATGTGTTACACTAATTCTTATTACTCTGTTTTGATCTTGATTTGATGAGAAGGGTCCAGCTGCAGTATTGACGGTTCCGCCTTACCCCCCAGTCAGACTAGCGACGAGCGACTCGGGCTACGCGACCGGTTTCTATTCATTGTCAATGAGAGCAAGCGACCAGCGATAAATCGCCCGGTGGGCGGAGCCCAGAATAGACTTCAAGGCTATTATATGCAAATGAAGAGCGATGCGACTCGGCGACAGCCAATGCGAGTGAAGCCGAGGTACTCTGAACGAAACTTTCTCCCGCTTTCAATATGGCGGCGCTAACGACAACGATCTCAAACTTGGCCACAAACTAAAAAGTTAGGGATTCATGACTTCATATTTTTGAAATCGAGGTATCAGTGTTACTAACGACATCGGAAAATATTGGTTTTATACACAAAAAAATATCTGTGTGTTGATGTACGATTTTCTACCAAGTACCTAAGTTAGCAACATGCTACCAACGAATGACAGCCCTGAGTCACGCCTCCTCAGCGACCTGAGTCGCTTGGATTTGTAGCTAGTCTGACTGGAGGGTTAATGCCAGAACGCCCATGGGCGTTCCAAGAATTTGCAGATTGGCCAATCGTGAAGAATTTCGCAAGGGACACTGGGTATGATGTCATTCTCAAATCCATTTCTGAAAGCTATGGCGCACACCGCTCTAACTCGTGGTCAGCAATGGTGACATCTTGCTTGGAAGATTATGTTGGTAAGTTGGCTATATTGTTTATTTCGACAACATGCACTGACATTGTAGCCTAGCTTTCGCAGACACTCGTGTATTCATTCATCTGCGCGGGAGTCAGGTTACTGACATTAAGGTTGTAATCTTAATTGCATTCGAATTCGACAGACAGATAACGTTAACGTTAGCAGCTAACGTTAGGGTCGTGTTCTCTTCTCTCGTCCTACTGTATGTGGTGTACACTTAGCAGCTAACGCTACCTAAAAGAAAGTACCCCATAATATAAGTGCTAAACAAAACTGTTATTTGAAATATGATACGATTGAGAAGCAAGGTTAACGTGGTTAAGCACCAGGGGCGCTGCTAGAAATTTTGGGCCCTATGACAAAATAATTTTTGGGCCCCTCAAATATGGATTTTAATATTAAAATTTTCTCTGGGCCCCCCTGTCTGTGCTGGGCCCTTAGAATCATCCTAACTTTTCCCCCCTAGCGGCGCCCCTGTTAAGCACAACGGCGCCATGGACCTGTGCACAGATATTAAACCTGAACTGTGAAAGTATGCTAACGTTATGAATTGTTTGGCTGATGAGGTAAAATGTGTGCCTGCAAATCTTTGCATTTAGTCAAGTTGCTTACACTGCTACAGTCTTGATTATTAACTGTGATTTGATGACATAATCAAAGCTATTGAGGGTGGAGATCTGTATACAGCCATCATTTAATGATAATCATTGTTAAGAAATTGCGTTCTTTTTTCTCAATTACAGGGTGCATCTTGCCAGTACCAAAGCAACAGCTGTGGGGTATATATGTTGATGGTGAGAGAGCCTACAATATTTTACAAAATGATTACTGATATTGCGTTTGCAGACCAACTAACAGGTCCTGATGTTTTTTGTTTGTTTGTTTGTTTTTTTCAGTATGCAATGTACGCCACACTGGAAAAGACGTGTGATTTTGGGGAGGTGAGTTTTCTGAATCTTAAAAGAATATGTAGTGGAATATGTTTTTTTTAATATTCCAGCCATCCTATTTGGAGCCTACAGTTAACATTCACCATATACACTTAGCTATTGAAGGAAAGGACTACATCTCTGTACATTGCCAGTACTATAACCTTGTAAAAAGCTATGGAGATCTTTAAAAGGGAACTATGCTACGCTACTATACTAACATTTTTAGTTCAATTTACCTTTATTTAGCAGCTTAAGAGTCATTGTGGTGATTGTACAGCAGTTTTTAGGTCGATTGATAACCGCTTCGCCTCGCTCTAGCTCCTCTCGGCGTAGAAATTGAATATGCAATAGTCATATGCATAGTTCATCTTTTTACTGTACAGGTTGATATGTTGTCTATTTGGAGGTGGTGGTGCCAACAGCTGTTGCAGGGATCCCTACTGAAGTATTATATACTGTATTCATAATTTCCTCACTACTCATACATACCTTTCCCACTCCCCCTTTCCTGTAGCCCTACAGGTCAACGTAGCGCATCTGTGGCACCTGTCAGCCAAACCCTGGAGGCCGCATGCATGGAGAGGTACAGTATTAGAGATTGTACTTTACCATTTGCCCACATAGCAATAAGTTATACAAAAGAAATTTTGAGTATTTTCCTCTCTGCTCATATTGGCTGCTCATGAAGCTGGTAGTTAAACCTCACCCTCTGTCTCTCTCTCTCTCTGTACCCCAACAGAACAAGCTGGAACACCTTTCTTGCCCTCGCCATTAACACATGTTGGTCCCACCCTTGAAGCATTGAGCAGAGAAAGGTATTAAAGAATGTACTTTGCCATTTGCCAACATCTATCTATTAATGCATGGAAGGCCTGTCTGTTACCCTGTGTGTCTATTCCATGCAAAACCCGTGGGCGACACAGGATGCTTTACATTGACATTAAGTCAATTTATATCATAAGCACATGAAAAAGTGGTCTATTTTGTTTTTAGGATGTTCACTGCACTGCCTTCTGTGGTGTAACCAGTTCCATTGATCACAGTGGTAGTTAATTGTTACGGCAGAAGTGGCTTTCACTTCATGCATCCAGCGTAGCCTCCCTGTGTAACTCTTGAGCCACTCATCTGACTGACCATCAATTTGCTACAGGTCTTGCTAATGGCATGTGTGAGAGCAGTGCGAAGTGGTTGGCTTTGGACCAAAAACAACAAATATCTTAATATTAAGCCAATTATATACTGTATCCATAATTTCCTCACTACTCATACATATTGGGGGATCATGAAGATGATTGCTTTCACTTCATGCATCCAGCGTAGCCTCCCTGTGTAACTCTTGAACCACTCATCTGACTTACCATCAATTTGCTACTATGTGTGAGAGCAGTGCGAAGTTGTTGGCTTTGGACCAAAAACAACAAATGTCATTATACACTGTATCCATAATTTTCTCACTACTCATACATATTGCATAATTTTCTCTCTGTTCATATTGGCTGCTCATGAAGATGGTTGCCTCCCTGTGTAACTCTTGAACCACTCATCTGACTGACCTTCAATTTGCTACAGGTTTTGCTAATGGCATGTGTGAGTGCAGTGCAAAGTGGTTGGCTTTGGACCAAAAACAACTAATATCTAAATATTAAGCCATTGTCCAAAGCAGTAAATCATTCAAAGCAAACCTTGCATTTATTTTTTATTTGGTGTATTCTCTCTTTCCCTCTCCTCAGCCCCGCAGAACAAGTGGCAGCGATGGACAGGCCTGTCCTCCCCCCGGAGATCCTGCAGAGGATCATCAAGGAGACGCTCTGCTTGGACATGGGAATGCTGTTTTTTTTTAATAGGATATCATCATAGAAGATGTCTGACTCCCTGCCTGGCACTAACACACACACACACACACACACACACACACACACAGTCCAGCCAGTCTCCCAACTCACTGCACAGCATTTTAATGTATCTGACCACAAATTGTCCTGAAATCCTTGAAGTTAATGCAAATTAGTTAATAATACCATATCCTTAACAGAGCAAGGTGTAAGTTCTAATTTCTTATCTCTAAAACTGGGGGTAGGGATCTCAGGCTTTTTTTGTTTTGAGTTCTGAGACATGCTTCTTTTTTGAGAGAGAGAGAGGATTGGGGGATATGTTTGCAATATAATATAATAGTATCTGAAGTTTAAGGATTTTATTTGTTCAGTTTGAAAAAGAAAGAAGAGAAACTAGGGAAAAGGAGAGAAACTTAACACTGCCAAGCTGATTCCTGACCTTGTGCCACAGCTTTAATCCAGTTTTATTCATTCTTTATTTCTTGTTTATTCATTGCTTTTTATTTATTTGCTATTCTGGTCTATAATGTGTTTTTGGTATTTATTTATTTGTTTTGCCGGTCTGAAATGTGTTTTAATATGTCCACAGATTAGGGTGACCAGACGTCCCGGTTTGACCGGGACAGTCCCGGTTTTGACTAACTATGTCCCATGTCCCGGTGAACATGCGTCGGGACGCTAATGTGTCCCGGTTTTCAACCATCACTACCAAATTCCAGCATTAAGTCAATGTGATCATATGAGTTTCACGGACAAACTATTTTACTAATTTTACAACAAATACAGCGCACTAGGAGGCTCCTTGGGTGCATATTCAATCTTACAATCTTTCAGCAAGTTTTAAATTATTAGGTTACCGTGAGTGGGATAATAGTCACATGCAGCGCGAGAACGGCAGTGAGACGGATGTGAAGGTGGGAGAGTGAGAAAGTGACATGATCAGTCTTGTGTTTTAGCCTTTTTTTTTTTTTTTTTTTTTTTACAAAGGCAAGTTAACAGACAACCCTTAGGCTATCTCAATTATTTTGGCCAGTAGGCCTAATAGTTTAATGAAAGCAACTGAGGGCGAAGGGAAAACATTAAAAAAAAAAAAAAAAAATCGAACCTTGGCCGTAGCTATTCTACAGGCATACAACACCCTATAGCCTATCTACACCGATCTTAGCTGATCTGAGTTTAGATTCGGGTGACCAGACGATGGCCTGTCCCCGCCTGCACCTGTCCCCGAAAATGTCCCCGATTTTGGCCGAGTAGCCTACCGATAGCCTACCTCCTGTCCCAGTGGCACAGGTCCGGGGAAAAAAAAAAAAAACACCCAGCCAGTTGCAACTGAGCTACAGTTTTAATCCATACCTTATAGAGTTGCCACCTGTCCCATTTTTGATTGGATCTTCCTTCTTTTTGGTTTTCTGACCAGAAAACTTACAGTCTCCCTCAACATCAACATTCATTTCTATTTTGTCCTCGCCAATCCATTTTGCGCATTTTACGCACTTGACGGAACCGCGGAAATAAACTTCTTTGCCGGTTTAGCAAATGCAGGTCTCTGATTTCATTTCAGGGCTATATTTCTCAAACAGTTCAGCTGTTAACGCTATGTTCAGTAGGGTAGGATATAGGCCTAAGTTTTCTTTCTGTCACCCCAACGAATCTAAATGACAGACGAGTGGGCTAATTTTTTTTTCTTAAAAGGGCAACAGCATTAAAAAAAAAAACCTTTGATCTATTTGTTATTCTGTTGATATTATAACAAAGATGGTTAAAGGCTACATGTGCGTTCCCGTGCGCGTTCATTTACATGTCCCGGTTTTTGATCTCGAAAATCTGGTCACCCTACCACAGATGTAAAATAGCTTTGTAGCTAACTGGTACATGGCCCCTGTCAAATAAACTAAACTTCACTTCACTGTTCATGTTTGTTTGAAATAAACTGTTTGAGAGTTACAATTCTGTTTTATTTAATCATCCAATGTGTGCTAAAGGTGGTGGGGGCGGCATAGAAGTGTCCCCAGCTCGTAAGCGACGTTCAACATGCAACCTAGGTGCAAGTTTTCTGTATGGTCTCAATGGCGGAATAAAACTGTTTTTGTGTTATCGTTATCATACTATAACGTAGAGGGACGTGCCGCGTGACTTATGAGCTCTGCGGATTCAGTCAATAGGCTATCTGTAATGTAAAGGAAGGGGCCTCATTGAGTGTATTCACTGGTATTACGTAGGGATACACCGAAAAATATTTGGTTGATGTAGGCCTACGTGTCCTGTTAACTCTTTTTCCGTTTGACATCAAACAATCTGCATGACTTAAATATTGCAAATACTCCTTTTACAATCGGAATAAGAATCATTTTCACGAACTTTACTCTGGACAAAATACAAACGAGTCGCCAAATGCTTTCACTTTCCTATCTATCGAGGCTAGCGATAGCACATGAGAACCCGGATGTTCAATAACAAAGCAGCATGTTGACAGTGACGAAGTAAGGGGCAGTACTGTGTGAGGGCGTTTTATCGAGGACTGGGCGTTTTAGATGAGACGCAGCTGGATGATGTTGGATTTGATCACCAAATGTCACAATTTGTATTGCAGGAATACTTCTTTAATGCTACCAGTGGGATCGAGGACCAGCATGAATAAGTGTATTTATTGTACACTATTTATTGTACACTAAATAAATAAATAAATAAAACTCCCTTACCCTGTCTGTAAAGCTGAATTTTCAATTGACTTCTTAGTTTTAATAAAAGCCTTTCAAACACAATCTCCTGACTATTTTGACTAACACTGTTTAAAAACGGTAAATAGCTGGTAGTAGCTTACCTTTTTAACAGTAATACTGTAATATAATACAGTAATAAGCTGTTAAAAATAACAGTATTGATGATACTGATATTTTGACAGTAAACTACTGTTGATAATTTTAACGGTAAGTTACCACTATTTAACCTGACTCCGCCAGATATACTTGCTGCCGCAACTCCATCTGGGAACGTGCCGTTGAAGAAGTTTTGTTAGTTTTGTTTTTCTTAGTTTAGTTTTGGCTGATTGGATGAGGCATCTGAATATCACGACCTACAGTATGTTGGTGATAGACAGGCCAAATCAACCAATCAGACCAACGAAGCATATAACGTACTAACATACGTACATGTTCTTTAGACCCTCCTCTCGTTGCGCCGCACCTCAACCCGCTTCAAAGCAAACGCTGATTGGTTCGTTTGTTTGGGAACCTGCTCCAAATTCTCGTCAATGGAGAATAGCCAAACTGAGCTGCGAGTGAAGACCTGAAGCTCGCGAGATCAGTTTGGTCTCACAAGGCTAACCGTTATTGCCAATAACTGTAAAATAACAGTAATTAACTGGTAACCACAGCTGCCAGTAGCAAACTGCATTTTTACGGAGATTTTTTTTTTTTTGGGTGGGTGTATTCACTTTTGAGGCATACTTTACTCCTTGTCAATCAGTACGCTTATTATTATCATATTTTTCCCCTCTGCTGTGTAGAGTGAAATGAAAACCAATGTTCCACAGATTATTGATAAAAGATATGAAGATTAAAATTTCCCTAATCGGCAGATCATCATTTTGATGATTGGAGCATCTGTACATTGCATTGGTGCTTTGTGTGTGTTATGACCCGATTCATGCTTGCACACACTTAAGTCATATGAATTTTGTGGTAATTGTTTATCAGGTGCACGTTTTATGTTTCCATGCATCTCCAGTATAAGTGTCATTTGTGTAAGAGTAAATGCATTTCTTTATTACTGGAAAAATACAGACATAATAGTGATGGTTCATTTACCTTGAGGTGTTTGAACTGTAAAAAAGAAAGAAAGAAAGGAAAAGAAAAAATACATATTGATGATCAAATACAATTTACTTAGAACATAAAAATATTGTTTAGGCCTGTGTGTGTTGTAAAGATGAGCCACCAGATAGTAAAACCGGAGAAAATCTCATTCATCTTCACCTTTCAAGAGCGTTTCATGACGTCAACCATTGGATGCTTCTGATCACGAGACATGGGCATTGATACCAAAGGGTACTCCTGGTTCGAATCATACCTCATTGGACATGGCTTGGCAAAACCGGCTGAACAACACCTTAGTTAGCGCCCCTCCTCTTTGCCTTGTATAAAGCGTTGCTGGGCCCAGTCATCCAATCTCATGGCATCTCCTACCACTGCTATGCAGATGACACCCAGCCTTACTTGTCTAACATCACAAGATCAGCATCAAGATAGGCTCACTATTTGTTGCTCCCACCAAGGCTGCCTGGGTGTAATATTTGATGACCAGCTGACCTTCACTAATTATGTTGCCGCTGTTGCTAGATTGTGCCATTTTTCTCCATTCAACATTAGGAAAATCAGGCCGTACCTAACCCAACATGCAATCCAGATATTGGTTCAGACTTTGTTTATCTCTTGCCTTGATTGCAATGCCCTCCAAACAGGTGTTCCAGCATGTGCTGTGAAACCACTACAGATGATCCAGATGCTGCTGCACAGCTGGTCTTCAATCAGCTAAGTCACGTCACTCGGCAGCCCCTAGCTGCTTGCATAACATTCAAATCACTATTGGCTGACAAGGTAATTGATGGAACTTCTCCAGTCTACTTTAAAGCCATCATAAAACCATATGCTAACCTCCAGTCACTCCACTCCAACAAGGATAGCCGTCTAGACACCCCACACAGATCAATCCAGGCTCTTCTCATCCATCGTTCCAAACTGGTGGAACACCATTCCCAAGACTAGAACAACAGACGCTCTCTCTACCTTCAAGGAACTCGACCCAGCTCTTCCATGAGTACCTCTACTTAGTCCATTCAACTACCTGGAATGCACGTATTATGTACTTATTATGCACTAGATCACACTCTTGCACTCCTCTTAGCAAATTGCCCTCCTAGTAAGGTATTTACTTACATTGTAGCTTCATTTTGCACTTTTTGTAAGTCACGTGAAAAAATCAGCTGAATGCATAAATGGAAATATAAAATTACATTTTTGAAAGACATATCAAACTGGTTCTACAGGCATTGTTTTCAGTTCAAAATGCTATTAAATTGAAATGTAACAACTCACCCAGTATTTCAACCTTTGCAGAACCTGACACTGTGCTGCTGGAGTTTGACAATGACAAGGTGTAAACTCCCTCATCCTCTTCTGTGGCATCCTTGATCATTAGTACAAAGACATGTCCTGCTGAATGTGAGATCCTGATCTTGTCACTATTCTCCAGAATCTGACCACTCTTCATCCAAGTGCCATAGGCAATAGAGTTTGACATCCACTGGAAATGTATAGTCTTTCCTTTTTCCAGAGACTGATCTGTAATAAGATTTGGAAAAGATGATATCAGTGAAACTTGTGTGTATATAATAATAATAATAATAATAATAATAATAATAATAATAATAATTAGAATGCATTTCCGGAGGAAATGCAGAAGTGTGCTTGCCCCGATGCGCCGCCACGGCGACCCGTCACGCCGTGCCCACAAGTTCCGTGTCAAGACGCAAGGTAGATCGTTACGCCGAGATAGGGCATCAGAGAGCAAAGAGATATGACAAAAATGTATTTTTGTCATTGTGGCGCCCCCTATTGGCCAAATGATACCAAATTCGATGCGGACTCTTTGGATGGTGTCCAAAGGCATCCCACCAAATATGGTCTTGATAAGTGAAAGCATTTCCGCAATACACATTTTTGCTCATTATGGCGCCCCCTTGAGACCAAATGACACCAAATTGGAGGACGGCACTTTGGATGGTGCCCAAATGCTCGCCTCCAAATATGAGTGCGATATGTCAAAGCATTCCTGAGATATTAGAGAAATAATTTTTCTTTCTAATTCTGATGCCACTGTGGCGCCCCCTGGTGGCCGAATGACACCAAATTAGAGAAACCCAGTTAGGATGGTGTTCAAGGTCATGCTACCAAATATGGGCGTTATACATCAAAGCGTTCTTGAGATACATGTTTTTGCTAATTGTGGCGTCCCCTAGTGGCGAAATACCACCATATTTTACGAGGGTACTTTGGATGGTCCCATATGTCAGGCGACCAAATATGGTCATGATATGTCATAGGGTTTCCGAGATCTGATCTCACTTCCTGTTTGGCGGCTTGGCAGTCAAATTTCATTGGCTGCCACGGGTCAACGGTTTGACGTATGGGAGCGCCACGACTATCACTTACCGGGCATGGTCTGTAGATCATGTGTGTCAAGTTTCGTGACGATTGGACCAACTATGTGGCCAGTGCCAGTTTACTTTCACTTTTGACAAAATTCAAAATGGCGGAAAATCTAATTAGGCCGAAAATGACGGCACAGGGTGCGTTGGATTCGACTAGCTCCAAGGATTCCAATGGTACCATGTACATACAGTATATGTATGGTGAAATCATGGTGTTTCATCTTCATACTCCGGAAAAAAATCTTATGCCCATTTCGGTAACACTTTATATCAGAGGCGGTCCTACCCTCTTTGGTGCCCTGGGCGAACACCTTATCTGGCGCAATAATAATAATAATAATAATAATAATAACATAAAAATGATGCAGCACGCCTCATCATACTACAGTATCATGGCCTTGAACAAGACGATAAAAATAACAAACCATCGGTATTGCTGCTAATTTCCATTTTTTTCTATTTTTGAGAAAATCTTGTGGTACTTATGGTAGCTATTAGTTACTCTCTGCATGTCTAGCTGCTACAGCAAAGAAAAAGATCTGAACCCCAAACCCCTCCCCTTTCTTGTGTGTGAGACTTCAGCACTGAAGTTTGAAAGCAGGCAAACCTTTGGGGTACTCACTTTCTGCAACTCTTCTGTTGAAATTATACCATAATGTGTAGTGATTTTTTTTTGTTTAGTTTTATTTTTTGAGCTCTTGGTTATTGGATGGAACTCCAGCAGATAACTAAGCCAAGTTTATAACACCAGATAAAGTTATTTCTCTTGTCAAAAAGCGAGTGATCTTTACACTGAAATTGAACCCCCTTATTTTTAAGCAAGTACATTACAAGTGGTAACAATGCATGCGTCTGGTTGTCTTCTTTACCAAATACCTCCATATTAGGCGCAGATATACCCATACCAAAGCTTCTGAAAGACAATGAAGCAAAACCGCTTCACCCACGGTTGTATTTTTCGGCGCTTGCGTGCGCAAAAAAATCCAAAATTACTCAGTAATTTTTCTGTTATTTTTCAGTTATTACTCAGACATGTGAGTAATTATGAGTTGTTATCACAAATTACAAGTTATTACCACAAAACTACCCTCTTATTACCGAGCAGTAATATAAAGCAGGAGCGGTTTTGGAAAATATGGAAAAATTGATAAGTATAATGGCTGAATTTATGAAATTCCGTATTTTGAAGTCATACAAGTTAAAATGGCATTGCTTTAAAATAAATAGAGCTACTGAGCAAGTTTTTTGTATTTAATATATAGTATGCAAGTACTATAGATGATTCCATGTGATTTAATTAAGGATGATTTGGTTTTTATCAAAATATGAGGAGTTAAAAGTTGCTCTACCAAACGGTTGAGCAAACCTATAAAGGGGTATGGTGTGATTTGATTACATAAAGTGATTAAATGGTAAGATCATGTATCCATTGCTAGTAATTACCAAGTAATTACCTGTCATTTTATAGAAATTACACAAAACCAGGTGTGTAAAATGCCTTTTTGCCCGTTTCATTTTCATTACAGTGTAATTGTCACTCCAAAAATGGCAATGAATCAGATTACATTGGCTCTTGAATGGGATCCATTTATTGTGATGGTAAGATCATGCATTGTTTTCTAGTAACTACCAAGTAATTACCTGTGTCCTTTCATAAATTACACAGAATCAGGGCTGTAAAATACATTTTTGATTGTTTCAATTTCATTACAACGTAATTGCTACAATAAAAAAGACAATGAATTACATTGGATCTTGAATGGGTTACATTTACTGTGGTAGAAACATAATAAGACAACATTATAAGACCAAACGGAACATGCATATACAATTTTGACATTGATACTAGAGTAAATATCTAGTTTTCAGGATCGTGCCAAGATAATGCTAATTAGCATAGACAGTATAGCCAAGTCCACAAACCGGAACCCCATATCTATAAACAAACAGCTCTACCCTGAAAACTACCCTGAAGAGCAATTTCAGGTAAGGCGCAGACTTTATATTTACTCTTCTGCACACTCTGTCAGTGCACTTGCAGAGCTAGTGACACTTGTTTTTCGGTGTAGGGTCCCTGTACTCACTACTACAAAAGTTTTATTTTGTTTGGAGCTTTCTAAGGGTTTATAAACTAGCGTTTTGTTTCGAGAAAAAAGGCATGCCCTTATCTCTGCCGCGTTAGCTGCTTCCTCTAAAATAGCAAAACACAAACTTTCTCAAAACACATCCGATTGACGTGATTGTCATTCCAACTCAGCGTATGCACTCCCTATGATGCCAAAATAGACCTGAAGCTTATATCACCGGCATTTTCCTTTAAGGCCTTTCCTGGAGTCAAATATGAAATGTTTAGTATGTTTGTAAGTATGTAAACCACTTGAGAAACAGAGCAACGTAATATATTTCAGCGGGTGCAAACGCAAATAATTCCAGTCTTCGTAATGTGAGTGGACTGTGTCACAATATGATCTAGTCATTCCATTTCAGTGTATGAGAGCTTGACTTTGGTCTGCATAAAGGGGGAAACTTGAATTGGCTCTTTATATCTCTCCTTAATAATATTAATTAGTAAAGTGTTTTTTATCATTTTTATTGTTGATTATACAACAATTAGGTCCGGTTGAATTATTTCTGTTTATGTTTGACACATTGCCAGGGCAGTTCCAAGTTAGAACTACTTTGGGGGACGGAAGATGAACACACTAAAATTGAAACTACACAGTAGAATATACAATTTGGTGTCTTAAAAGGGAATTATGCAACATTTTTAGTTCAATTAACCTTTATTTAGCAGCTTAAGTCATTGTGATGATTCTACAACACTTTTTAGGTCGATTGATGACTGTTTCGCCTCGCTCTAGCTCCTCTCGGCTTAGAAATAGAATATGCAAGACTGGTGACGCGGACCGCGGCACAGTCTTTGGGAGCTGTAGGGGGAGCTCTATCTGTAAAAATGCGAACACCAACCGAGAAAACGAAGGTGCGTAACGGTACTTGAGTCTTTTCCCCTGACACATATATGCTATCTTGGTTGGTATTGAGAAATTGTTTTGAAAAAAACAAGTTGTTAAGAGTCAGTTTCTGTAAGAATCATGCGGGTGGTGATACAAACCCTCTTCATATTCCCTTCAAATTTTGAATACCAGTAGACACATGCCTAAAAGGGGCAAAACTGTATTTTTAAACATTGAGAATGTTCCTAGCAAAAGTTAGGGCTTCCCAAAATTTCAGCATAATTTTGAGGTACTGAAAATTCTGTTTTTTGCCTTAAAATATCTCGTTGCGCCTTAATCTTACCATCCTGAAATTTTGGCACATAAATGTTGGGGAAATGAACTTTTGAGAAAATATGTCGCTTCTGTGGCATATTGAAGGCACAGTCCTTAAGGGCCTCTTCAAAATGGGACCTTTTGGGTCATTTCATGTCATTTCACCCAATGCCTCCTGCTTGACCATCTCAAAATATCCTGAAAAAATTCTAGTAAAAAGATAGCATTTTTAATAGTAAGAATCCAAAATATTAGCTTCATACGGTCAATAGTTTTTTTTATAAAAAATATTTCAATTGACATGCTTTTTGGTCACCATAATCTAAGGCCATTTTTAAACGGCAATATCTGGAAAACCATCTCACCTATAGCCTTCAAATTTTCTCCTGTCAATATGTGGTAGTTATAGCCTTCATACATGGAATATCAGGATTGTAGCTCATGATATAGGCACTCAAACTTCTACCAAAGTATGGCTTGGCAATATGAAATGGCAACTTTGAAGAGTTGTCAAGACCCAAGTTTTGGAGATAGAAGACCCATATTTTACAGGAAGTATCTCACGTGACGGGTTAAACAATCTACAAAAAATGGTCACTCTAAGATGAATAGATCCACAGGTATTAGGCCTAAAATATGGGGAAAAACACATTCTTGCCCAACTCCAGAGCCATATTCCAAAAAACTGAGTTAATGGATCAGGTCCATTTTTTTTTATTTTTGAAAGATCAAATTATTGTTAAACTTATATGAAAAAATTGGGAGGGTGTTTTGCCCCATTTCATCACAATTAATTTTCAAACGTGGGCTATATGTGGGTGGGTGATTGTTTTTTCCTCTTGATTCCTAGGGGTGTGTCCACCCTATTTCAGAGCCATATTCCAAAAAAACTGAGTTAATGGACCAGGTCCATTTTTTTTTTTTACTTTGAAAGATCAAACTATTGTTAAACTTACATAAAACATTTGAGAGGGTGTTATGCCCCATTTTGTCACAATTAATTTTCAAACATGGGGTATATGTTGGGGTTTTCCTCTTGATCCCTAGGGGTGTGTCCACCCAACTCCAGAGCCATATTGGAAACATTGACTTTACCACATGTGACTATATTTACATTGCCATGTCAAAGTCAATCAACTTTATTTGAGACATGTTTTGGATACTCCTCCTTTGCTTTTACCTTGGATCTTCCACCCTTCCCTACATGTTTCTGTTATCATTTCAAATACAGATGCTTCTATGTGAAGTAATATCTGCATGCTGTAGCTGAAAGAAGTAAACTCAACCAAATGCAGCAGCAATACAGTACTACTTTTCACAACTACATATTTTTTTACTTTCCAGATTCAAATGTAAGACTTAGTTATCTTAAACATTTGCCTGCCTGGTTTGGACAGAAAAGATTTCAGACATGGCATTATTAAATTCATCCAGCCCAACCAAACAGACATGGCTTCTACATCATGGTGGTTGACAGACACACCCACAGATACAGCATGTGCGCAATCAAACCGTGATTACCCATACCCCACCACCATAACCAGTCGACTTACATTTATGATTTTTGAAATTTTATTTTCATGTTTGTGCTAGTAATTAGCCTTTTGAAGCTCTACAAGCAAAAAGAGTGAAGGTGTAGTCGTCCTGTGATTTTATTGATTTTATTTTTTGGTAGCATATTGGAAAAACGCTAGAGCCACCCTCATGTAGACAACATGGAAGATCATACAAATGGCTTTTGAATCTCATCCAAGTTTGAATTGGTTTTTGGTCAACATTGAACTTTTAAGGATGGATCATGTTCACACTGCAGTGCTGTTAACATTGCAGAAAATGAGTAATGATCGTCCCTATGCCAAAGAATGGCATAGATTTGTTTAAAGTGAAGAAATATAGATAAGCAGAGTAGCATGGTAATTGTTAATCTCCTAAAACATTCTTGAAGTTAAATGTAGTTTTAAGGTTAAATTCATTCTATTCTTTCAAAAAAAAAAAAAAAACGTATTTCACTTCAAATTATGAAGAGTCAGTAATCAACAATTAGTCATTGTTTTCATTAATGCAATGCAACTACAATGAGCATAAAATCTACTGTTGTCTCTGAAAATGTTGATCAAACACCAAGCACTTTTATTACACAAAATTAAGGTAAAAACATGAATTTGTATGTTCTTCAATGGAGAATAAAAAGGTCAAAACATGACTATAAAGAACTCAACAAGGGAGAGGTGAATCTTTTATCAGATCAATTCACATATTTAGTAAATGGTTGGATACAAATACAGCAGTCTCCAAAACACATGGCTATGTAAACATAGTCATAGGTAAACACACCCCTCGGAATCAAGAGGAAAAAAAACAATCGCCCAACCACATATAGCCCATGTTTGAAAATGAATTGTGACGAAATGGGGCAAAACACCTTCCCAATTTTTTTTATATAAGTTTAACAATAATTTTGTCTTTCAAAAACAAACAATTGCACCTGATCCATTAATTCAGTTTCTTGGAATATGGCTCTACAATTGGGTTGGACGCACCCCTAGGAATCAAGAGGAAAAAACAATCACCCACCCACATATAGCCCTTGTTTGAAAATTAATTGTGATAAAATGGGGCAAAACACCCTCCCAATTGTTTTTATATAAGTTTAACAATAATTTTATCTTTCAAAAACAAACAATTGGACCTGATCCATTAACTCAGTTTCTTGGAATATGGCTCTAAAATTGGGTGGACACACCCCTCGGAATCAAGAGGAAAAAACAATCACCCACCCACATATAGCCCATGTTTGAAAATTAATTGTGACAAAATGGGGCAAAACACCCTCCCAATTTTTTTATATAAGTTTAACAACAATTTGATCTTTCAAAAACAAAAAAATGGACCTGATCCATTAACTCAGTTTTTGGAATATGGCTCTGAATTTGGGCACAAATGTGTTTTTCCCCATATTTGAGGCATAATACTTGTGGATCCATTCATCTTAGAGTGACCATGTTTTGTAGAGTGTTTGACTGGTTGCCAGATATACTTTCTGTAAAATATAAGTCTTCTATGTCCAAAACTGGGGCCTTGACAACTCTTCAAAGTTACCATCTCATTTTGCCAAGCCATACTTTGGTAGAAGTTTGAGCGCCTGTGTCCTAAGTTATGCTTGGGCTACAATCCTGATATTCCATGTCTGGAGGCTATAACTACCATAAATTGACAGTAGAAAATTTGAAGGCTATAGGTGAGATAGTTTTCCAGATATTGCTGTTTAAAAACAGCCTTTAGATTATGATGCCAAAAAATGCCCGAAATGCATTCCAAATGAAATATTTCTTATTAAAAAACTATTGAGGTTATGAACCTAATATTTTGGATTATTACTATTAAAAATGGTATCTTTTTAGTAGATTTTTTTCAGTAAATTCTGAGATGGTCAAGCGGGGAATTTTCCAGAATTTGGGTGAATTGACATGAAATGACCCTTTTACATTTTTGTACCGTTCTCGTGTGCCTCTCACCTTTCATATGACACTCAAAACCTTATTAGTTTGTATATTATATACACTTCGGAACCTCCTCTTTTAGAACTTGCATAAAATATATGGGCATGAATTGGTTATGTTAAGCTAGAGGCAATTATTTTAGGCAAATATGAAATGAAGTGCCATTCTAGATGCTCATAGCTCTGTGCGCCATCACACAAACCAGTTGAAATTTGCCTACTTTGTTCGTCTGCACTCATATTATCTGTGGTCCAAATATCTAGGTGGCTTTTTGTTCTATTATCAAGTAAATGAATTTTATTTAGAGCAGATATGCACCTATGATAACTGCAATGGAGGGTTGTGCTGACTAACCAGATAAACCAAAGTGGTAACCCTGTTTTATCAATTTTTAGAATGTGGATGTGGTGGCACAGTGGTTAGGTCACAGACTAACAACCAGTTGACCAGGGTTCAATTCCCAGGTATCACATCATTTATGTCTTGCTTTTGGTAAACAAAATTATTAGGCGACATTACTTGATTAGATAAAGAAGGCTACCACTCAAATATATTGCAAACAATACAAAAGTATCAAAACTAAGTGTCTTTCTCAGGGGAGTAAGAGGACAGTCAAGTATAGAACCACCATCTTATTAGCTTACAAGAGTGATAGGCTGTTTCTTTACACGTTGTGCTATCAACACTCAATAGATGCTGTGTATACTTTTCTTGTTTGAAGATTTATTCTTTAAATCCGATGGCAAAATTTTGATTTGAAATATGAAAAGATGTTTTTTTTATATAAAATCACTTGTGAATCTTTATAACCTTATTGCTAAACCTATTATTCTTGGGAATGGTCTTCTTAGGAGTAGTAGACTAAAGGTAAATGACCAATATCAAATCAAATGTCTGTAAATTTATCACTTTGTTTGAAACAAAAAAAGTTGAACACACCCCTCAGACAATCTAGCTATTCAGCTTAGACACTGCTTACAGAATGTACTTCAAGACTTAGAACATGAGAATGACACATCCCTCTTCAGATAAAAAGACTATACACTTAGATCATAGTTTTCTTGAACAATATATTAGGCTCAGAACACTGCTGCTGAATGGTTCCATCAATAATGGGTGTTTTTGACAAGTTCAAGAGTCTTAAACTGTAGAGTACATTAGTTCAGATTTTCAGTACTGACAATGAATTTGCAGACATGTCTTAAGGTAAAGGGTGAGTCTGACCATGTGTGTAGGACTACACTTCTCTGTGATGGTGACTCAAAATGTCAATTACCCATAACCACCAGAGGCATCAATGAAACCCTTATTGAGTTGCTTAGAGTGAGACATAGTGTTCAGACATCAACTATGCTAAATGGTTGCATGTCAGCAATCTCTGTTCTTGTGCAATGGAAAATAGCAGCAATGTTATTGTTGGACATATTCACTTGACATGTAAAATTCAATATTGTCCTGTCACACATCTATTCTTAACAATATGTGGAAAATTTCAAGATTCTTTTGATTTCATTGCATGGCAGATGGCAGATAATTCTGTTGTTTCCCCCATTATTAAGATTCAGTGTTATATAGCAAGTCATCTAATTTCTCTTTCCAAGACATTACATGCTGGCAGTTCTTTAAGGTTAGACAATGGATTTTACAGAGAACTGTGTGCTTTACTAGATCACAATAAAAACAAATACACATGATCAAAAGACTATGCAGAGCCTATGTCATTCGATTTGGCCACTGAGTGCAATTTGACTTTTTTGAACTTTTCCCAGATGACTCAAAAAAATGATTTGTCATAGCAATTTGGCCCAAAATACATGAATGTCTTTCCTAAATCTGAGCTTTTGATTATGTGGCCACACACATCTCAAGGGAAGGTGTGCAAAATTATACCTCAATATCTTGAATATTTCTATGAAAACCATGCCTTTGAATGCACCCCACCGATTCCAAAGCAATGCCTGTGAGAATATTTGGAAACTTCAAACTATAATACCACCAAACTGTTGGAAACTCAAGCATGCCTTTGTATGTAAACAGTCCAGCTTGAAATTCGGGTGCCTCTAACATGGCTTCAATACTGACGTGTTTTTTTTGTTTTTTTTTCCAGCTTTGTCCACATGATGGTGCCGTTTTCAATTTCACATATTTCTAGAGGACCTATCAATGTATGTAATTCATGCAGTTAATAAATGGCATTTAATGATTAATAAAGCAAAATGCCTCCAAGATATTTATATTACAAATAGATTAGATACATGCCAACATAATAAAAATTGATTGAACCTTTTTTACTGATGGCGCACAAAGATATGGTCCTCTAATTTCAATGTCAATTTCATATTTGCCAAATGAAACAATCTTCAACCAATTATATTTCAAAACAGGACCTCCCAATGTGCTCATATCTTTATGATTTAGCAAGGTTACGTGCTTGCACATGCAGTGAGGGGCCCCAAAACAAGGCTCCAAAACTAAAAAGTTGAGTTTTCAATGGCCACCTAATGGCCGTCAGTTGAGCTAGTGACCATCATAAAAGTATGGCTCAAAAGTGTTGGACCCATGCTTTGATTTTGCCAAATATCAGAGTGCTGTCTTGAAAGCCCACTGAAATATGGACAGGCGAAGTTGTACATTTTGAAAAGCATCAAATTTCCACCTTTGCCATGAGTCATTTCAAAAGTCCCTAGCTTTTTTTAGGAAAGGTCCAAAATGTTTAAATTGTTATTTTTAAATATCTATCCCATATATGTATCTGAGAATTTTTTCATTGAGATCTGAGGAGGGTTTGTATCAGCCCCTATCAGAGTTGTATAAAGTACTGGAGTAGAGGAGTGGAGTAGAAGTAAAAGTACCATATCAAAAAAATTACTTGAGTGGAAGTAGAAGTGGTCTCTAAACATCATACTTAAGTGGAAGTACTAAAGTATTCAAAATGTTTTGTACTTAAGTATTGCAAGTAAAAGTATTAAAAAAATTGCTACTCAAGTACTGAAAGTAAAAGTAGAAGTACTGTGAATATTAAAGAAAGCAGTCAAAAGTTTGAATATCATGTTGTTTCATATTTATTTGGCTGATGTTTGGCTGATGTTTGGCTGTTTGACCATGGACTCTAAGTAGGGCCAGGGATGGTCACCACCATTCCCCTCACTATAATCATTCAAAGTTAAAGAACTTGGTGTACTCCTTCTATCTCGAAATGGAGCAGTAGACTGACCCTTACTAATCGTTCCCAATTGACCACATTCAGTACTCCGAAAGGTCGAAGAGGAGCATGAGATCTCGTATGCCGCTTAAATCGTCCAATAATGATTATGAAAACCTGGTGATGCTCTCGTCTGCATTGATAAGCTATCATTGGATGTGGTAACATTTTTTATAAAAGTAACGAGTAACTAATCAGCACATCAAAAATGTAACAAAGTAGAAGTATTAAATTCATCAAAAAAATGTAGTGAAGTAAAAGTGGAAGTAGGAGAAAAAAAGAATACTCCAGTAAAGTACAGATACTGCATTTTAGTACTTAAGTAGGCTACTTAAGTAGTTCTACTTCGTTACTATACATCTCTGGCCCCTATGGAAATCCGCATGAGTCTTACAGAAACTGACTTTTAACCGGTTAGCAATGCTTTTCTGAAGCTTTTGGGAAAAGGATGCATGCAAGGAAGAGCTCTATGGCGAAAAATGTGAGCATAAACCTAGCGCAAATCGAAAGTAAAAATCGGTCTTGCATAGTTCATCTTTAAAACATAGCTAATTGGTAATGGAATTGTTGTATAAAAGCAATATCACACTAGTGGTCCTGATGTTGTTAGCAGAATATCATCTGCTAGTGGTCCTGATGTTGTTAGCAGAATATCATCACTGTGTGTGTTTGCCTACTGCATTCAGCCTGCGGCTTCGTGTATACGGCCGAACCGCACACAGCAATGATATTCTGCTAACAACATCACTCCCACTCGTGTGATATTGCTTAATTATAATGAGGTATTATTATAGTCCTGTGACCACGCACATCCCTTTCTCCATTTAGGATGGGTGCTGGATCAAAGTAAAACGTATTCGCCAACAGTAACATATGAACGTTTATTAGCAACGTTTCGAGCTACTGCTACTGCTTAGGAAGCCTGAGGAAGACCAGTAGCTCGAAACGTTGCTGATAAATTATAATGAGATATAGCTTGTAAGCATCAGGCAATCATGGAATGAGCAACACAGCCAAACATGTGAGTAGTGCCAACCAAATATTTGCCAAAAAGGCTTGTTATACTGTTTTTATTGGTATTAGTCTTTGCTGCTTGGAGCATTGAAGATTGCACTCTCACACAGAACTGAGAACAAGAAAAATAAACATGTTGGCAATACACTTGATACTCAGTATCAGGACCCTCAGTAGCTTGTGAGATCCATATGTTCCTCACAGTCTGTAGTGACAGCCGGTTTTGGTACAGTTGAGCAAATATTCCCTGTAAGTCTCTGGCAGTAAGCCTAAGGTTCCTTAGAGAAGCAAGAGTGAGGATTGAGGAACCAGTATTCTTGGGGTGTTATCTTCATGGGATGGCCATTTCTTGGTCTGTCCTTGACTTCACCAAATGCTGTTGCATCAGTCTCAAGTTACCCTATCACATTTGAAGCCCCAAAACGAGAGTGAATGGCACCAGAACAGTATTACTGGGCATTTGGGCAAATCTTTGGTTGACATTACTCCTTGCCACATTGGCTGTGTTGCTCATTCCATGAGTGGCCAAAGCTCACAAGTTGTGGTGGACCGTAGCACGTTAACGCCGGACTCTTATCGGGCGATTAATAAATCAATGCCGTTAATCTACGGTAATCTTAAAGTTGTCTCTATTGCATCGGGAAAGAATCCATTCCATTTTATGGAATAGTGAACGCATATACCGCTGGGTAACCGCTCCGGGATTTGCATTACCAACAACAACTCACCGCATGAAGGCTAAAAGTGATGAGAATCGTCAGTGCAAGCAGTAAACGTGTAAGCTGCCACAGGTTGAGGGAACACCAGCATCATTGCTACCTCTCAAAGTAGCTTTTAATAAAACCTAATCCTTTTATCATATGTCCTCAAAATTAATTATTGTTAAATTCATGTTCAATTAAACAGTGACGTAGTGTATAGTATGCTAAGCTTAGCCTATACACAAATGCGACGAAACTACCGGAAGTAAGCAGGCGCCATGAGACACAGTGCATGTTGTGTTACATCTGTAGTTGTCAAACTGGGGTAAGAATACCCCTGGGGGTACTTGGATCAGTTCCAGGAGGTACACAAAATTTATCTGTGAATGGGTTCTCACTATCATAAAGATCATATACAAAAGATCTTATACTCAAACTATGGCCAATATCCCCTATTGCTGATAAATTGCTGCGTACCCTGTACCCTTTAAGTAATTTGTGTTCACATTTTGTTAGTGCAGAAAAAATTACGCAAAATCTTAATTCTTAAGGCAAGATGTCCGTGGTGCAGGGGCACTCGGTAGGACCAGATTGTTTCAGGGAATATTCGACAGATAAAAGTTTGGGAACCACTGTGTTACACAAGGGAAACACAAAATGAAAAGGTAGAATGCACCCATAAGGTTAGCCTATTGTGTCACATTCATCTCACCATCTCTGGCAGTAAAAACAGTCATAATTGAATCAAACAGTACTACTACATAGTTTTTGATGTAAAACTGGAGGCACAAAACCATTCAAATATTTCTAATGTGCCACCTGGCTTGAGAGACCCGCTCTCAAAAACTTTTAGTCATATTTAAGGGTACAATGTGTAACGTTTTTACTGTTCAATATCAAAATATGCTTTACTTGTTGACAAGCTTGTCCTTTCTCATAAATATTAACCACCACTATTAATTCCGTATTGGCTTGAAATTTCACTTTTGCACGCACATTAACTCTCTATGTATTGCCGCCATCTTGGAATACGGAAGCTGAAAACGGTCATATCTTTCCATTTTTGCTATAGACTGACAATAGACCAACATCTGCATGCAGGCTTCCGTAGCTGTAATACGTAATTTGCGTTGCGTTACGCTTAATTTCTCTTGAATGCTACACATTGGGGCTTATGCAATTATAAATGTCTGCGGCAGAAATCAAATGAGCCATTTTAATCTAGATTAATTTCAAATTTACAGTGAGATTAATCACTGTAAATTTAATCAAAAAAAAAAAAAAATCTATGCCCACCACTACTTACAAGCTATACCTTGTAGTGAAGGGGACAAATCAACAATGGATATGATATAAATCACTTTACGGTAACACTTGATTTTAAAGTTCACGTCAGTTCCTAATAAATGGCTGTATTAGTGAATTGTAAATAATTTGTTAAGCAACATCAGTCATTTGTTGTATTCACAAATATCTTATAGATACAGACGGCAAGTACGGTTAACGCCCCCAAAATGCGAGGGTGGAGTCAGCGTGGGGGATAACCGAGGCCAATTTAACATTATGGTGAATGGACAAGGTAGAGAAAGTTGCTTAACAATAAAAGATCGCTTAGTAAAATTTAACAAAGTCCATATTAGATGTTTTGTCTAATCATGACCTGTTTGCCTGCTTGTGTTTTGACTAAAATAATTTCTCCATCATTTGTTTATTGCAGTTACACTAACAGAAATGTCATGAGCTGTCTCTGCTCCTGTCAAAAGTAAAGCAACTTTCAATCACAAGTCTGATTAGCTCAGTTAAGCAAGCTAAAGTTAGCTACATTTATTGTGGTGATCAATGAAGTTGGCTAGTTAGCAAGCTAATGAAGCTAACAAACATCATCTAAATTGTCATCAGTATTGCGTTTGGAGGGGTGTCAAGTTCAGAATTCACATCGGACCATCTGACCATCATTACTACCTTCAGGCATTGCCCTCAAAAATGTGTCAGGCTCCTTGTAGATGGTGCTCAGTGTAACTTCTAGCTTAGCAAGCCATTGACTTCCCCACTGTGTGAGCCTGCTCTTTCCCCCAGATGGGACTATTTTTCTCTAATTCCCCCACAGCGGAGCTATATTTGTGGGCGTGGTCAGACTTGCCGTCTGTATCTATTATCACTTCTGCCAAGGAGATTATGTTTTCGCCGGCGTGTCTGTCTGTGACAACGGCAAAAAAGGTCACACTCTTGCATCTCTACACTGACTTCTTGTCAAAAGCCGAATTGACTTTAAAATCCTTCTCATGATGTTTAAGGCACTTAATGGCTTAGCTCCTGCATATATTACAGATCTACTTGTTCCATACCATCCTGGAAGACCTCTGAAACACTGCAGAGAGAGATACTCTTTTATTTGCATTAGATCCATGTTATGCAGTTGTCTATTGTCTTACATTTTTACATTTCAATGATTTAACACTGATAGAAACATTATTCTTAAAGGAATAGGCCACTGAGATTGTGGCTAAATAGGCATAGGCCTATTCCTTTAAAGGAATACTTCACCGATTTGCATTAAGCTTTATGTAATTAGTAACCAGTTGGTATATTTAAATGGTAAAGGTTTCAGCGCTGACTTCCACCCCTGAGAGCTAAAACATTATTTTTCTTGCCAGATTGAAATTACCCAGTGATGCAAAAATGGTCATATTGCATCACTGGGTAAAATGGGTGTGTCTAGTCAAAAACTACAACAGTTTTGCATGTTTTCATCCCACCCCTGCAGCTCCATGAAATTCAAATGAAAGGGAGAGGAGAGTGTTTGTTCTATTTACATAAACTTTGTTGCTGTGTTGTTGACTGTTGGTTAAATTACCTGTTAATTGTGGCACTGTGAAAAAATAAGAAAAAAAAGTCAGATTAACAATTTCAAAGCAGAAACAAAGTAATGTTAAAGTCGTTCCTACCAGTTTATGAGATAATATGCAAAAAATTATCACTTTCAGGTATGTTTGAGAAGTCTTGTCATAGGGGTTTCTACCGAGGCATAAAAATGGATTGTGTCATGTTTCCATATCACAATCATGGCAACTCCCTATTAGGTGCATCCATGGAACTGCTTACCAACAGGAATACAAAATTGTGAGTGGACTTTGATAACACATTAGGACTTTGTCTGTGATGGTGCATTTTTTTTCACCCTAGCTCATGGTCACACATGTAGACTTGGTATGGTGGCCCTTTTATGGTAGGAAAATCCTAATGCTCATGTTGCCTTCGATAAAACATAAGTTTGACACCACTGGTATACTGGGGTGAGTGTATATCTGTGCATGTATTTATTTGTGATATGTGTCATTGGACTTGTAGTTTGGTTACATTCCCTGTTTCACCTGTGACTGTGAGTATAACAATCTCTCTCTCTCTCTCTCTCTCTCTCTCTCTCTCTCTCTCTCTCTCTCTCTCTATCTCTCTCTCAGAGAGTCAGAGAGATTGAGTTTCATTTGTCTAGGAAATTACCTTCTAGGCGAGCTGTAAAACAGAAAAAAAAAAAAAAAAAGAGCGAAACCAGTAGTCAATATTTAGTTTATGTATTATATGATATATGCACAATTTTTATGGGTTTTTTTTTCCAAATGTTAAAATGTTAGCTCTAATTGTTAGATTGTATACAATATATTGTGATACAATATGAAAGTTACACATACTTGCTTTTGCTCCCATGACTTGAGTCTTGGCAACCTAAAAAGAGGACAAGAATGTTACAAAAATGGTTATAGAATAGAATGATGACACCACAATAATAATAATAATAATAATAATAATAATAATAATAAATAATAAAAACACTCAGAGAGCGCAGACCTCTTCTACGGCAATGTGGCCACAGACACTGTAAATTCCAGACGGTGTTCTGGATCACTGACTGCCAATAAATTTGAAACAGTTCTTACTTGTCCCAAGACACACAATATCCGAAAATTTCATCCAAATCTGTGCCGTATTTTTCAAATTATGTCGTCCACACACAGACAGACACACAGATGCCGGCAAAAATATAACCTCCTTGGCGGAGGTAATAATAATAATAATAATAATAATAATAATAATAATAATAATAATAAGTTATTCCTTGTCCCAATACACACGTTGACCGAAAATCTCATCAAAATCTGTGCAGTACTTTTCAAGTTATGTTGTACACAGACAGACACACATACACACACATGCCGGTGAAAACATAACCTCCTAGGCAGAGGTAATAATAATAATAATAATAATAATAATAATAATAATAATAATAATAATAAACCAGCTTACAAATAGACAACATTTATTTAGTCTACAACGAGATGATTGTTTGAGCACCTTCACCTTGCATTTGAACCTCGAGCAAAAGATGAAGGCATGATTAAACGTGTAGAATCGGCTACATGAAACCAGCTTTCGTTAACGTAACAGTAACATGCAAATATATGCCAACAGTTACATTATGATATTAAGTAATTTAAGCATCTTTGTATTCAGCCTTGTTGGCCTTCAGTTTTCTAATGATCAACTTTATAGTTTGCAACAAAGAGTCTTTATGTATCAAAAAACAAGGATCATGTCTATGGGAGCAGAGTGGAGTTCATGTTTGGTCTGCCAGCTGCCATCCCAATCGGTCAACATTCGCTTCTGTTCTGTAGATTTAAAAACCTGGTAAAGCCATTCTTCCCTGTTTTATATACAGTATATATATATTTCTGAGTGTGTGTGTGTGTGTGTGTGTGTGTGTGTGTTTTGTATTTTTTTGTATTTTTGTACGTCATGGGAATTCATATTGTATGATTTTCACATGATCTAAAAAGGAAAAAAAAGTTCAACAGACAGTGTATTTTCTATGGAATGGAGAGTCATCCAGTCCTTTAGGGATCATGATATCAAGTCCACAATTTACATCCATAGCTCAGAAAAATAAGACTTTTAAAAATTCTGTGAAATTCTGGGGTCCTGGCTGCCACAGACCTCAACGTTACAGAATGAACCTCATACACTAAGGGGGATTGCCTCCAGGCAATCAGCGTGAACCAGGCCCCGGCTGGACTTCAGCAACTATAAACTCCAGGAAGTGATCTATCTTCCTATGTTTAAAGTCTCTGTTGTGCTGCTTGTCACAGCTGACAACAGCTTAAAGGTATAATCCAGAGTGAATCAACATGTAGCCCTGCTGTTTAATACTACTAAACGCGACTGAACGCCACCTCAGTGATCAAATTTTGTGCATCGTAGACCGAGTTTGCGAAACTGCAGCTAACACTAACTGAATGAGGCATGTCAAAAACAAAACCTAACCGATTTGCTTTCATTTTGAAATGCCCCATTCTGTTAACGTTAGCTGCCGTTTCGCTATCTCAGTCTGCCGTGCATGAAATCCAGTGAATGAAGAGGCTATCAATAGCGCTTGGCACTACAAAACAGTAGGACGTGTTGATTCTCGCCGGCTTTTTCCTTTAAGGAGCAGCCAGAAGTGCAATTGTTATTTATCAAAAGGCTTGTGTCTACCTATACAGGTAACATTGCTGGTTTAGCATCGTAGCATTGGTTTTATAAAACTAGGTGTTGAAGTTAAAGACCCTGCTTCTCTGTAACACAGTAGACATGGTATGGAACATTTTATTATTATGATTATGTTTGGGGTGGGGAAAGAATAACCTATTTCATCAAACAAGATGGGATGACATTGAGGGAGGATAGGGTTAGGGTTAACTCTAGGGTTAGGTTAACCCTAGGGAGGTGTGATATAGACTTATTTATTTCTTTATATGTTTTGTTTAATATTAGATGTTGGACCAGAGATAGCTAACATCTGGGTGAACAAAGGGTAGGCCTATTTCAATTTATCTGAGCACATAGCCTAATATAATATATTGTTTTGCATTTTCCATAGGGTTGTTTGATGCCTCAGAACTCAATTATATGTGCAAATATGTTCCAGCTCTGTGCAAGAAAGTAGTTGCACCTGCAAATTGTTTCCCCAGCGAATTATCCGTAGCCTAGACTATAGTATCCTAAACTACACATACATGGCATATTAGGCATAAATGTACTGCATCTTGTGTTGGTATTAGACTTGGCCTAAATATCCATCAACAGCAACTTTTACTATATTATATAATTATGTTTAACCTCTGCCAAGGAGGTTATGTTTTTGCCAGCGTCTGAGTGTGTGTGTGTGTGTGTGTGTGTGTGTGTGTGTGTGTGTGTGTGTGTGTGTACAATATAACTCGAAAAGTGCTGCACAGATTTGGATAAACTTTTCAGACAATGTGTGTATTACATTTTGGTGGTGATCAGTGATACAGAACACCATCTGGAATTTATATTGTGTCTGTGATCACATATTAGGCCAATGTATTCTGGGAGATATAATTCATGAAATCCAAATTAAACAATTAAAAAACGAGAGTGAAAACATTTTATTTTATTTTGGTTTAATTTCATTAATATGTGACATCAAATAACATTTTTTAAATTCTTAAACAATTTATTTAAACAATATTCTGTTTAGATTTTTTTTGTGTGTGTGAATGTGTGAAATGTGTCAATTACACAATGTTTTTTTCTCATCATAGTATGAATCATAGAACATGTTAAAAACATGGTAGAAATGAATTGGCACTTGGCAGTTTTGATATCATGAATTATAAGAGATAAACTTAAAAAAAAAAAAATCTGCTTATGCTGTGAGAATTTTAAATTTGACTTTATTTGATGTTCAGGCATCTAAAATCTATTAAGTTAGCACCACATCATAAATTATATGACACTTAATACACATGATAACATAGAATTTCACATATTTTGTGATTCATTTTCTTTATTTCATTAATATATTTATTGTAGAAATCTACAAAACTACCTTACTAATCCTAACACTTTGCATCTTTGAAAATCGCCCCTGAATAAAATGCAATAAATCAACCGCAATCACACTAAGAAAATCAGACACTCAACTACTACTTATTGCTAAATGGTCTTACCAGTGGTGGTTTAAGATGTGTTGGTGAGCAGTGTGAAGTCTGACTCGGTCACTCTCACAGTGCCCAATCATTGGTTGAACATGCTTTTCTAGTAGGTGTTTACTTTCACTTTTGCCCTTCCTGTTTCTCAAAAATTAGGCAACAGGAAACAGAATTTTAAAATATGATCTTTATCGCAGTTAGTTAGTGACAGTATTGTTGTTCTTTTCAAGAGTTTTAAGTTAATTAAGTTATTCATAACTTGAAACGTCCAATCAATTTGAGTATAACCCTTAAATAAAATAGATGACAAACTATAACACAACAGTCCATTAAAGAATGTATTTTAATGTTTGTTGTTTTGTTTGTTTGTTTGTTTATTTGTTTTTTCATTGTGCATATTTTAATTTATAGGCTATTTGAATCTTTTGGGTTGAGTGTGTGATATGATAGCTATTGTTATGTTAACATTGTAAAATTATGACTATTACTATTATTATTAGGCCTATTATTATACATTATTTCATTTTTTTGTGATCAGGCTCATGTTTCCGGTAAGGGAAATGCTGAAATATATTCCTGAAATAACTTCCTAAATCTACTATTTTTTGCCTTAATGCTCCTCCCATTACATTCACCTCTTGACTTGCATTTTTCCCGGCAGCTACAGTACTGCATTATCCAACCAGATGTTTGGACAACAAACTTTGCTTTGACTACCAGATAATGTTGTGAGACAATATTCTGTAATCGTTCCACTGAGACATTTAGTCAAAACTTAGGACATTTTGTTAGAACTAAGTTCTAACTCAGTTTTGTTAGACAACAAAGTCTGCTTTGACGACAATATAATGTTATGGCTCAGTATCCTGTAATCATGCTACTATGCAACGCTTAGTCAAAACCATGGAGTATAATTCATCACTAAATTACAGACTGTACTTGTACATCACTTGGCCCCTGACAGTTTGGTTGAATTATCCCAAAGGTGTCTTTGAAAAAATACAACCACAAATTCCTTGCCTCTGTTACTCTTGGGCTACTGTCTGTAGAGCGCCACAGTCAATTCCATTGTATTTTTATGCTCTACAAATAAAGCAGTATTTGTGGAAAAAGTATGGAATTATTTCAGAATATGGTCTCACAACATGAATTGAATTAATATTTTTAGATAATCAAAAGTTATGTGTGTGGGTGGGTGTGTGGGTGGGTGTGTGTGTGTGTGTGTGTGTGTGGGGGGGGGGGGGGTTGGTGGGGTATCAACTTAAAAGGACCTTGGCAAGGTTTCACCTCTCTGGTTTCACTCACTAGAACACAATAGACTACAGCACTGCTTTCATCTATCTATCAGAAACAAATAGTTGCTCATGACTTCTTGAGAATCTATGAATCTGTAAGCGTGAGGTATGGTGTACATACCAGAGGTACAAATGTTGGGTGTGGATGGGAACAAAAAAGATATGTAATCAAATGCCCTGATCTGAACAATGAGACTTTGTGACACCATCAAAGTTGACTTTCCAGTGTTCAGCAGGTTTAGGTTTATCAGTGACTACAGGCTAGTTTTTCTTTCCTTTTACATAAAAGAACATTTGGTTCATATTGAACCTTTGTTATCAAAATGGATATGGTACCTCAAACATAAAAGCAAAAAAGACAGCCAAATATTTTTTTCAGTCAACACCTTAAAGCAAACTGGCTTCAAAGTGAGTTGTAATTATCCAGGATACGATCTGAAACACCCACATTCTTTATTCAATATCTTTTCCAAAAGTAGATTGAACTATTTGATATCAATGAGTTCAAGGATGGCTGATGACTTTGCAGCACTCCACTGCTTTGTATTGCTCATACTGTTTTTATTGTATAAAAGTTTTATTATATAAAGTTTGTAATATTGTTATATTTCTATATACCAAAGCTAATCTTTTACCAAATGTTGCTAACTTTTTAAACAGTATTTAGATAGATCTAATTATTGTTGGCATGTCATAGGTTTTACCAATGCAAAAGTCAACCCTGTGCAGACATAGTTTTAAATAATTATGTCAGATATCTATATAGATATGGATAGGGCATAGCCTGACAAGCCGGACTATAATATACAATGTATAGTCTAGTCTTGTCTGGTATTTGGCTGGGTATCATGGTGCCAAGGTGTAAATCTACTCCAAACCATTGCTTTAAAGGATTTATCAGGGACAGTGTTTAAGGATATGCCATTTCCCCTCTTAAAAGATGTATTGTATTTGAAAATCTTTGCCTGTAATAAATGATTTTCAAAAAAAGATTTGGTAACACTTTCTATGAACCCAGTAGTCATAGAGCATTATAAATCCATTCATAAAGTCTTATAATGCATTCATAAAGGCTTATAACTACTGACATTAGAATTCAGAACTGCTTCTGTGTTCTCATGACTGTACTCATAAAGCATTATAATGCCAGCTTCTAAGCATTTAAAACTTTAAGTGTCACAAAGCATTATAGTGCTTCAATTTGTTACATTTCGTTTCATATGTCCGATTGCTCGTGCTGCATAATGATGAGGTAAAAGTCCTCAGTGCATACCCTAAGTAAAGTAAGATAAGCATATAATAAGGCACAATTACAGACACTAAGTAAAGTGGTATGTTCCCCTAGTATCAAAAGGCCTAAGAAAGTTATAATGCTTTGTGACGGTTCAAGTTCTAAAGGCTTATATGATAACATTATAATTCCTTATGAGTATAGTCATGAGAACATATAAGCAGTTATAAATTCTAATGTCAGTAGCTATAAGCCTTTATGAATGCATTAAAAGTCATTATGAATGCATTTATAATGTTCTATGAATACAGGATTCATATCAAAATGGTTGTCCAAATATTTTAGACGTTTTGTGTTTTACACTCTTGTGAAATAGGTCAGAGGGTCAGAGCTGGTTTTAACATTAAGAATTAATGTTGGGCCCTGTCCCATTTCTCTTCCCTTAACACTCGCACTTGTTTTCGAGTGCACTCCAAAGTGAGACACCTCTTGATTGTGTAGTGAGAAGTGCAGGGGCCGTAATTCTTCCCCTACAAAACGGGACAGCACTTTGTTTCTTAATTTATTTTACGCATCTTGTTGTTAAGACCGAATGGATATAAGGCTCTAAACTGGGGTGAAGTGTTCAAAAGCCGTCATCCATAAATTATAATCATCCTAACTTGAGAAAATCACCCACATGAGAGGCTTTCATAGCGCACACGGAAGATTTGCGCAGTGTGAAAAATATTGATCTTTTTAATTCATTTAACACACCAGGGCGGAATTCACCTGAATTTACATCAAACTAAAATATCCCGACATTAAAACACATTTTCACATGCGTAATTGCAATAATACAGCTATTTGTGATGTTCTTATACAGAGCTGGTCGTCATCTCTCTGTTAGCTGCTTGAGTTGCAAAGAATCTCGGGTAATTCCATCTTCACTTCGTTCGGAGTCTGCATCTGACCTCCCTCCGTTTGAAGGGGCGATTTGAAGATGATAGACCAGGGGTCGGCAACCTTTTTGCCATGCTGTGCCATTTAGACATTTTCATATTAGTTAGTGTGCCAGTCGGTGTCTGTAACTATGTGAAATTAAATACTGGCTACATATTTAGATGGATATGGACATTGAGCAAATGTGAAACACCATTGTACTGTTTTATCCTCACAGACTTCAAGGTTTTAGAACACCCATATTTCCCTCTCCCTCTCTTCCCATTAGATAACAACCATATAGGCAACAAATTCACAAATCCAAAATCTGAAAGTAGGCATGTTATTCACAGAGCCAATTGAAGATGGAACTGATAATAATAGCACAGATTGAAAAAAAAGAAAACATAATAGGCTAAGTAACTTAATTAACAATAACCTGCCAATTTGAAATAGGCCTTGCCTTGTTAGAAAATAAATGTTTTGCCTAATAGTCAATGTGAACCCTGGTCCTGCTTCCCTTTACTTTGCTCTGAAATGTGCGGTTGGTAATTGGTCACTTTGGACGCATGTTTCGGAATGCACCGCTGTCAGACGACTTCGGGAGGGGCAAAGGACATACCGTTACTTCATGTGCTAAAATATCTGTTCACGCAGATAGGTTGATCCGAACACTGACATTAAAGCCAGTGCAATATAGCCTGACATAGCCCGACCATAATACTGCTGTTCATCCGATGAACATTCGTATTATGGGCGGGCTATGTCAGGGTAAGTGCGATATTGTGCAGACAGCTGAACTTTTCGGTAAAGATGCTCAGCAGGCGTAAATGATGTTGGCCCTGCAATGTGTTTTGTAAGTTCATTGAACTTGCTCACCCACAATGTTGAGCTCTTCAACTCAATCAGCTGCATTTCCATATGTGCCCAACCACTCTATCAGAGCCAAATAAATTTCATGTCCGTCAAAGCTGGTTTGATCAAGGAAGAAAACACTGCGCTATAGCCTACTTCTGAAACTTTTTTTGCGAACTCTGACTGAAACAGGCGCGTATTCGCAGATATGTGTCAATGTGGTTGGAAGTAGCCTAAACTCCCTTGTGTGTCTGAAATAACTTATCGTTCCTATCGGCCTGATCTTTGAAAGTCTTTTCGCGATTTGTCTCGTAATGACGTCTAACATTGTATGTTCGACACGCAACACTTTCAAAACATGCACAAATATTCTGCGGTCCAGGAAGAGTGGAAGGCCCGACCTGTCGGCTTCTTTGCCATCTTAGCAATGCATCAATGGGGCGCATCTAGTGGGAAAAATAAATATGGGGAGGGGGGCGCTATTGCTGCATAGTGATTTTTTAAGGTCAATGACATTTCATCATATGTCTGAACATTTTCAATGTATTAAATTATTAGGGTAGTGCAATGTCCGCGTGCCACTGGAAATTCCTTGGCGTGCCACTCGTGGCACGCGTGCCTAGGGTTGCCGACCCCTGTGATAGACATTCGTAGCCCAATAAACGGCTCTGGACAATCGTAAACGATGCTTCCGCTACGAGAAATGCAATAGGTAGGTCTCCAGACTAAATATCACTTGTGATTTTAGTTTGGCATTCGCTAGGCTACCTGAATGCAGTAATATTTAAAAAGTGGCACCACAGAAATGCACTAGGGGGAGACAAAGTACAAATCACTGTACATTTACAGTTACCTCTCTCCAGTTCATCAAGCTCAGTCTGACTGTAGGCCTAGCGCTTTACAGTTTCTTTCTGATATATTAGGCACAAATATTACAAGCAAGCACAGTTATTGTTCTTGCTGTCATTGGATCAAAGCACATGACTAAACAAATTATTCCTTCTCTAGGTCCTTGTCCATTTATACAAAACCTGTTTGCAAAGAAACCCGTAGTGTGACAACAATCTAAGCTCTGAGAATCACATCACAAAGCTCATACAATCTTGTTTTGATAACATCAGAAGATTAGTTCCATACTAACTCTGAAAGACACAGAGACCATTAATCCTTTCATTTTCTCATGCCTTGATTACTTCAGCCTCTTTTCTTGTCTTGACCAAAAATACATTAAGCAACTTCAAACTGTTCAGAATTCAGGTGCCAGGCTCCTTACGAAGACTAAGAGCTGTGACCACATCACCCCTGTTTTAGCCCCACTATAATGGCTCCCAATAAGCTTTAGAATTGATTTAAAGGTTCTTTTTAATAACTTTTAAAGCTCTTCATGGCCTGTTTCCCAAGTACACAGCTGACTTATTGACGCCTTATAAAACTGCACACAAATGATCTAGTTGTGGCTTTTTGCAAATTCCAAAGGTCAACCTTAAAACTAAAGGAGATAAGGCTTTCAGTGTCAGGGCACTTATTCCCTTAGTCCCTATAAATCCCTCCTGAAAACACACTGTTTTAAAGAAATGGTAGGCTAAGCCTTATTTTATATGTTATTTTATTTTATTTTATTTTATTTTATTTATTTATTTATTTATTTATTTATTTATTTATTTTGCTAAATTTGGTGTTAAGGGTTAAGTTTTGTAGCCTTCATTTTTTAAAGTTTTATTTTATTTTAAACTTTTTTTTCTCTGACATGTTTGCAGGTCTGCATCAGGTAAGTTGTATCTTTCCAGAAACAGTTGTTAGGCTGTAGCTTCATCAAGCTGAAACCAGTATAGCAGCTAACTTTATTGTCGATGGTGACGTTTATCAACCAAGACAAGAGTGTAGTCTGCTGAGCAGGCTCACATGAAACCTATCTCTAAAAGTCAAAAGTTCTTTATAGTTCTGCGTGAGGACTTAAGCTGTGTGGAATGTTGTGGTATCAACCATCTATGGTATCAAACATTCTAATCCACAGTAGGACCAAAGAATGTAGGTGTTTCTGATTGCCTGACAGACAATCTATCAGTTTGTCTTTCTGTAGATCTACTGTAGGTTACATTGTTTTAGGTTAGCACAATGATATCTCGGAAAGTCGGGCTGCCATCCTCAGTATTGCCAGTATTGCCCCGACAATACTAGTTTTCAATCTGGTATTGCCTGGCAATAGTACTTTTTGGTGCAACGTCGACCTTCAAATCTCACATTAAGTGCTAAAGTAATAGGATAATTGAAAATATACTGTATATATATATATATATATATATATATATATATATATATATATATATAATAACCTGTTAAAATGCACCAGAATGCAGTAAAAAAATATCTAACTGTTCCAAAATTTCCAGGGGGAGTACCCCCAGACCCCCCGGTAGGCTAAGTATACCCTACTTATCAAATAATATAACAACTTTGAGTCACAACTGCTCGGTAGACCTATTCTGTGACATTAGCAATGATGCCCAATTCCTCATCCACCAGTATGATAAACCTTCGTCTAACACATTTTAGGCTAATCGCCGAGAAAATTTGGCAACACTACTTTGAAACATGTGATGGCACCTCTGCGGGGAGATAATGCAAACTTAGAACTTGAATTATGTATCTCTGTAGCCTGGCCTTGACCATCCCCTTGGTCTACACTTTGGCTTTGTACAATGGTCTGGCATTTCACCACTGACAAACAATTGCAAGCTGGAGGTGTGGACTGTAGAAGTTTGAAACGATTAAATCTCATCTCACCCAATCACTTATATTATGCACCAGCTTGGTTGTGAAGTAAGCTAGCTAATAGAAACCCGACCCGGATCTTCTGTTATTAGATCGATTGTTGAAAATTGGAATATCAACATTGACTGCCACATGATCTCTCCATGTTCAGATGAGAACAGTTGATTATTAACCACAATCCTCGATGTTCCAAAACATATCATGTATCATATCAAAATACCATTTTGCACATTTTAAAAGGTTTAAGATTGTTTCAAGGACAGGATTGCAAATGCCCGTAGCTAGCCATTCTGAAGCAGGCAGGAAAGATTCTTAATTGAGACAAATACAGGACCAATTGTCCAGGTTGTCAGCCATTTTATTTCATCCTTGACATGCCAGAAAAGGGGTTAAATGTGCTAACTTCCGGAATATACCTTTAAGAAACCTGTGAGTCTTCATGTGCTAGTAGCCTGGAAGTTGTGTATTAGTAAGGTGCACCGTTTTGGCGTGGTGTTATGCCTACCACGTGTATGTCACATAAGGGCAGTGTAGCTATGCCATTTTCCCTCAAAAAAGATGTATTGTATTTGAAAATCTTTGTTTATAATGCCAAAAAATTGGCTAAAAGCAAGCTGGTCTGATTTCTTACCCACGTCACAGTAATATAAATGTCAGTTATTTTCTAACTGATTCACAGATGTAATGGATGATTTTATGTACTTGCATGTTGTAGACGCATCAAAGAACCAAATGGTAGGCCTACTGGAAAGTCACAGAGAAAAGGAATGTTTCCATAATATATCTCCTTTTTTGTGCAAAATATCCAATACAAAATAACACTTAATGTGTCAAAGTAACATACTTTAAGTTTAGCCTATATTTTCCGTTCCCCATTCAGTTGTTGCATCAAATTTTCTGCTTATTTTTCCTATGCTCCTACTAGTTACCCAGTATTCATCAGGGCCTATTTTCTGACACATTATCTCTGCCCCCTTGTTGAAACGCCCTGCCTTTCCACTAGGCATACTCATTCCTCCTAATGGGCCTGCACTGTTCTGTTTGTAACAATACTGTATATAAATTAGGGTGACCATATTTTCATTTGGGAAAAGCAGGACACCTTGGGGGGAGGGGTATGAGATGCGCTCGAAGCGCGCCGAAAATTTTTTCCAACATAGGAGATCTATTGAAATAGTAGGCCTATTTGAACTTTTTTTTTTTTTTTTTTTTTAATTTTGAACTTCCCCCCTGCTAATTATGGACTTTGCTAAACTCATTTATTGTATTATTATTATTATATGCATGTCTAGCTGCTAGAAAAAGGAGAACGTCTGAAATACCCCAGCACCACCTAAATTGGATGAGGGTGCTCCAATTCTGCAATTGGGTGATATAAAACTTCAACATAATCTCACAGAAATCTGTGAAATTAACACAATTTATATAAAAAAAACAATCTGTGGTGGGAGCACACTATTGTAGACCTTATTGGGATGGAAGCAGATATCACACCCACTGAAAGTTAATGAGACACAGCTTCTTCCCAATACATCACTGAGCAATGCTGAATATGCAGCTGTCTCTTTTCAGGATAGAATTCTTTAGGCTATTCATGATTTTGTGTCAACAGTGTAACCTGCCACTGATTATGTTTGGAGAAAACATATTTTATTTTAGTGGGTGAGTTGTGTTTCATTTAACTTCTGTGAGATCAGGTTGAAAACTTATCTCAAAGTTTGCAGGTCTTATAATGTGTGATGATTTTATCAAAATCCCTCTTCTAATGGGCAATCTTTACACTGAAATTGAGCCATCTTATTCTCCAATGACCAATTCTACCAATGATACCAACGGATAGATCTGATTGTGTAGTTTAATTTAATACCAAATACCTCCATTGTAAGAGCAGATATACCCATATAAAGCTTCCGAAAGACAATGAAGCAAAACCCGCGATATGTATATTATAGCGCACGCAAAAGGATAACGCTAGATTAATTGGTAACACTTTGCGGTAAGGGTACATGAATTATCATGAATTCATGCATGATTTCATTCATGATCCATTCGTGATTCATGCATTACTTCATCTCTGAATATCTAATGAATCATCAGGTATTAGCATGAATTCATTGTTTATCATTAATGACCTCCTGCTGAAATAGCAGATGATCTTAAGCATTAATTACTCTGGGTACATCATCATGAGTCATGACTAATTACACATGATCGTGATGTTTTTGTTCAAAAGAATTTGATATAATTTGATATAATGAAAGTACTTATTTAGCCTACTTTGGCCTAGTTCCTCATATCTATCCCATACGTCAACTAAATTTTACCAATTTAACCATGTCAACACTTTAGTTGAGGGGGCACAAATATGATGAATTCATCATGATCATGCTATTAATCATGACTCATGTTAATTAATCATGACTCATGATGATGTACCCAGAGTAACTAATACTTAAGATCATGTGCTATTTCAGCAGGAGGTCATTAATGACAAACAATGAATTCATGTTAATTCCTGACAACTCATTCGACTTTCAGAGATGAAGTAATGCATGAATCATGAATTCATCATGAATGACTTCATGCATGAATTCATGATAATTCATGTACCCTTACCGCAAAGTGTTACCGATTAATTGAAGTGCCCGTGATGTATGTTTAACAAACTTATTTTCGGCTATCTTCTGATTATAAGAACAGGGCTGCCTGCACGGATTACGTCACATGCAGCGCCTGTGCAGTGTCCTAGTGCAGGAAATTTAATGGTCCAATCATGAAGGTAATTTAACAAGCAGGACATTTCCTCACTTTCTAAAAATATCCCCGGACGCCCAGGACAGGGCATGAAATACGGACATGTCCGTCCAAATACGGACGTATGGTCACCCTAATATAAATAATGTAGTGTTATTGAGGCCAGATCAATTAAGGTCATATTCATTACAGTTTTTTTCAATTGTTTCAATTTTCAAAATAATACTCAAAATTAACCAATCACCACACTAAACTTTTATAAATCCCAGACTGTTTGCAAAATGACACACTTCAGTTAAAACATATACTTAAAGCAATAATCCAAAGTGTTTCACGGTGGAAGAGCTATTGATAGCCAAGACAATGATCGAATTTCATGCAACACAGACCGAGATTGCAAAATTGCAGCTAACACTAACAGAATGGGACAGACCAAATTGATTAGGCTTCTGTTACCATTAGCTGCCATTTTCATGTCGTGGCTATGAATAGCACTTAGCGCAGTAAAACAGCAGGCCTACGTGTTGATTAACTCTGGATAAATCCTTTAAAGCAATGGTTTGGAGTAGATTTACACCTTTGCACCATGATATCCAGCCAAATAATTTTCTCAAACTAAACAGTAATAAGACAGAAATCATCATCTTTGGTCCAAAATCCAACGTCCCCACCTGCCAGAATTTCACATTCTGCATTGACGGCCACTCTGTCACTCCCTCCCCCCTAGTCAGAAACCTTGGAATCTGTATGGACCCCACTCTCTCCTTCAAATCACACATCAATCACATCACCAAAACATCCTTCTTTCATCTACGCAACATTGCACGCCTGCGATCCACTCTTTCCACCCCAGCTGTAGAGACACTAATCCATGCTTTCATCACCTCCAGACTCGACTACTGCAATAGCATCCTATATGGTCTCCCCTCCACTGTTCTTCAAAAACTACAATATGTTCAAAACTCCGCTGCCCGACTGCTCACCCGCTCCTCTTCCAGAGAGCACATCACCCCTGTCCTCAGTCAACTCCACTGGCTTCCTATCAAACAACGCATACACTTCAAGATCCTCCTCACCACCTACAAGGCTCTCAACAACCTCGCACCCCCATACCTGTCTGATCCCCTGCACCGCCACTCCCCCTCCCGCCACCTCCGCTCCACTGATGCCAACCTCCTCACCGCCATCACAACTACCAAATACCGGACCGTTGGGGACAGAGCCTTTGCCATTGCTGCCCCTACCCTTTGGAACTCCCTCCCCCTGACCATCAGCAACTCTGACTCTCTGCCCTCTTTCAAACGCCACCTCAAGACCCACCTTTTCAAGACTGCTTATGACTCCTAACACTTCAACTGCCTCTGTCTATCTGTTTTGCTTTTTGTTTTTTCTCTGTGCGTTTGTATTGTTGTGTATGTATAAATTGCTATGTACTGTGTGTGTGTGTGTGTGTGTGTGTGTGTGTCTGTGTTTGTGTATATGTGTTTTTTTTTCCTGTAAAGCGTCTTTGAGTATCCAGAAAAGCACTATATAAAACTGATTTATTTATAATAGTAATATTATTATTATTATCAATGATAATAATAATAATAATAATAATAATAAATACTAGACAAGACTAGACTATACATTGTATATTATAGTCCGGCTTGTCAGGCTATGCCCTATCCATATCTATATAGATATCTGACATAATTATTTAAAACTATTTTATGTCTGCACAGGGTTGACTTTTGCATTGGTAAAACCTATGACATGCCAACAATAATTAGATCTATATATCTAAATACTGTTGAAAAAGTTTTGCAAGATCTGGTAAAAGTTCAGCTTCTTTTAATACAATGAGGTATGATTTCATTTTGGTTGGTTTTTAAATGTAGGCTATCAATAATTGTACCTCCAATATTGACTGAAATTGCAGTGTTGATGTGTTTCTGTTGAAGTGTTTCTGAATGACTGTAATTTGACATTTTAAATGGCAGCACCTACATGATAAAACAGTATGAGCAATACAAAGCATCCTTGAACTCATTATTATCAAATATTTCAATCTACTTTTGGAAAAGATAATGAATAAAGAATGTGGGTGTTTCAGATCGTATCCTGGATAATTACAACTCACTTTGAAGCCAGTTTGCTTTAAGGTGTTGACTGAAAAAAATATTTGGCTGTCTTTTTGGCTTTTATGTTTGAGGTACCATATATCCATTTTGATAACAAAAGTTCAAAATGAACAAAGTTTTCTTTTATGTAAAAGGAAAGAAAAACTAGCCTGTAGTCACTGATAAACCTAAACCTGCTGAACACTGGAAAGTCAACTTTGATGGTGTCACAAAGTGTCATTGTTGAGATCAGAACATTTGATTACATATCGTTTTTGTTCCCATCCACACCCAAAATTTGTACCTCTGGTATGTACTACCAGAGTTTCTGTTTCTGATAGATAGATGAAAGCAGTGCTGTAGTCTATTGTGTTCTAGTGGGTGAAACCAGAGAGGTGAAACCTTGCCAAGGTCCTTTAAAGTTGATACCCCACCACCCCCCCCTCTCACACACACACACACACACACACACACATAACTTTTGATTATCTAAAAATATTAATTCAGTTCATGTTGTGAGACCAAAAAATTACATACTTTTTCACAAATACTGCTTTATTTGTAGAGCATAAAAATACAATGGAATTGACTGTGGCGCTCTACAGACAGTAGCCCAAGAGTAACAGGCAAGGAATTTGTGGTTGTATTTTTTCAAAGACACCTTTGGGACAATTCAACCAAACTGTCAGGGGCCAAGTGATGTACAAGTACAGTCTGTAATTTAGTGATGAATTATACTCCATGGTTTTGACTAAGCGTTGCATAGTAGCATGATTACAGGATACTGAGCCATAACATTATATTGTCGTCAAAGCAGACTTTGTTGTCTAACAAAACTGAGTTAGAACTTAGTTCTAACAAAATGTCCTAAGTTTTGACTAAATGTCTCAGTGGAACGATTACAGAATATTGTCTCACAACATTATCTGGTAGTCAAAGCAAAGTTTGTTGTCCAAACATCTGGTTGGATAATGCAGTACTGTAGCTGCCGGGAAAAATGCAAGTCAAGAGGTGAATGTAATGGGAGGAGCATTAAGGCAAAAAATAGTAGATTTAGGAAGATATTTCAGGAATATATTTCAGGATTTCACTTACCGGAAACATGAGCCTGATCACAAAAAATTAAAACAATGTATAATAATAGGCTAAATAATAATAATAATAATAATAATAATAATAATAATAATAGTAATAGTAATAGTTAAATTGACAATTGAAAATTGAAAAATGACAATTTCTATAATATCACACACTCAACCCAAAAAAAGTATTCTGTGAAGAAAACAGTAGTATAAATTAAGTTCAAATAGCCTACAAATTAAAATATGCACAATGAAAAAAACAAACAACAACAACAACAAAACAACAATAACAAACAAAAATTGACTGTTGTGTTATAGTTTGTGATCTATTTTATTTAAGGGTTATACTCAAATTGATTGGACAAGTTTCAAGTTATGAATAACTTAATTAACTTAAAACTCTTGAAAAGAACAACAATACTGTCACTAACTAACTGTGATAAAGATCATATTTTAAAATTCTGTTTCCTGTAGCCTAATTTTTGAGAAACAGGAAGGGCAAAAGTGAAAGTAAACACCTACTAGAAAAGCATGTTCACCCAATGATTGGGCACTGTGAGAGTGACATCTCAACAGAGAGTCAGGCTTCAGACTGCTCACCAACACATCTTAAACCACCACTGGTAAGACCATTTAGCAATAAGCAGTAGTTCAATGCCTGATTTTCTTAATATGGTTGCGGTTGAATTATTGCATTTTATTCATGGGTTTCAAGTTTTGTAGATTTCTAGAAATAAATAAATTAATGAACTAAAGAAAATTTATCACAAGGTATGTGAAATCTTATGTTATCATGTGTATTAAAGCCCCCACATGGAACATTTAGGTAAAATTTCGACGTTTCCTATTCATTACACCTTTATGTAAATTGCCTAGAACTCACTAGACTTGATAAATGACATGTTCCCGAGTAAAACGAGCCCCTTCACGAGATTGTCCGACCCTCCTAGAGGCAGATACCGCCTATGCAAGATCAGGGAGCGCGTCCCGGCTATCGTAAGTTTTGGTTAGCAAGCAAGCTAGGTCACGTGACTTAGCCAGAGTTTACTGTTTGAATTACAACGCGATTTGGGACTTCTTTTGTTAGCGGCGATCACCATTGACTATGCAATTCTAAATGGAGGATTATTGGCAGAAACGCTTAGTAACTGGTTTGTTTGGTTGTTAGCTTACTGGATGACGCCACCGGATCCTGCATAGGTTCTCTTTAAGTGTTATATAATTTATGATGTGCTGCTAACGTAATAGATTTTAGATAACTGAACATTAAATAAAGTCAAATTTCAAATTCTCAAGGCATTAGCAGATTTTTTTTTTTTTTTTTTAAGTTTATCTCTAATAATTCATTATATAAAAACTGTCAACACTGTCAATTAGCAATTTCTGCCATGTTTTTAACATGTTATATGATTCAAACTATGATTAGAAAAAAGCATCCTGTAATTGACACCGTTGTCATTCCCAATGCAATAAAATAACAAAATATTATCTAACCCTTAAACAGAATATTGTTTAAAAAAAATTGTTTAAGAAATTATTTGATGTCATATTATTGAAATTACAAATTGAAATTATTGAAATATTAAAATGTAATACACACATTGTCTGAAAAGTTCATCCAAATCTGTGCAACATTTTTCGAGTTATATTGTACACACACACACACACACACACACACACACACACACACACACACACACACACACACACACTCAGACACACACACACACACACACACTCAAGACACCGGCAAAAACACAACCTCCTTGGCATAGGTAAAAAATAATTATACAATAGTAAAACAGTGCAAGGGAGTTGCTGTTGATGGATATTTAGGCCAAGTCTAACACCCAGACAGGATGCAGTACATTTATGCCTAATATGCCATGTATGTGTAGTTTAGGATACTATAGCCTAGGCAACGGATAATTCGCTGGGGAAACAATTTGCAGGTGCAACTACTTTCTTGCAGAGATCTGAAACATGTTTGCACATATAATTGAGTTTTGAGGCATCAGACCAACCCTATGGAAAATGCAAAACAAATTGCCTATATTAGGCTATGTGCTCAGATAAATTGAAATAGGCCTACCCTTTGTTCACCCAGATGTTAGCTATCTGTGGTCCAACATCTAATATAGGCCTATATTAATCAAATCCTATAAAGAAACAGATAAGTCTATATCACACCTCCCTCAATCTCAGCTGCTTATGAAATCATCATGATCCTTAAAGGCTAGATGTCAAGACTGTATTAGTCTCCATTCCGTAGAAAATACACTGTTTTTTTTTTTTTTTCTTTTTAGATCATTTGAAAATCATACAATATTAATTCTGACGTACAAAAAAACAACAACAAAAAAAAAAAACATGAACTCCACTCTGCTCCCATAGACATGGGCTGCCTTGTTTTTTGATACATAAAGACTCTTTGTTGCAAATTATAAAGTTGATCATTGGAAAACTGAAGCCCAGCAAGGCCAAATACAAAGATGCTAAAATGACTTAATATCATAACGTAATTGTTGGCATATATTTGCTTGTTACTGTTACGTTAACAAGAGCTGGTTTCACGTAGCCGATTCCACATGTTTAATTATGCCTTCATCTTTTGCTCAAGGTTTAAATGCAAGGTGAAGGTGCACAAACAATCATCTCGTTGTAGACTATATAAATGTTGTCTATTTGTAAGATGGTTTATTATTATTATTATTATTATTATTATTATTATTATTATTATTATTATTATTATTACCTCCACCAAGGAGGTTATGTTTTTTTTTTGCCAGCATCTGCGTGTCTGTCTGTCTGTGGACAACATAACTTGAAAAGTACTGCACAAATTTGGATGAAATTTTCGGATATTGTGTGTCTTAGGACAAGTAAGAACTGATTCAAATTTGGTTGCAATCAGTGATCCAGAACACCGTCTGTGACCACATTGTCTTGGTTGTTTCTGCACTCGCTGAGTGCTTTTCTAATTATTATTGTGGTGTCATCATTCTATTCTATAACCATTTTTGTAACATTGTCCTCTTATTAGGTTGCCAAGACTCAAGTCATGGGAGCGAATGCAAGTATGTGTAACATTCATATTGTATCACAATGTAGTATATAATATACAATCTAACAATTAGGGTTAGAAATTTAACATTTGGGGAAAAAAGTTATTGTGTATATATCATATATAATACATATTAAATATTGACCACTGGTTTCTCTCTGTTTTCTTCTGTTTTACAGCTCGCCTAGAAGGTAATTTCCTAGACAAATTAAACTACCTCTCTCTGACTTTCTAAGAGAGAGAGAGAGAGATTATTACACTATTACACTCACAGGTCCAACAGGGAATATAACCAAACTACAAGTCCAATGACACATATCACAAAAACACAAACACACACAGGGAGAGAGAGAGAGAGAGAGAGAGAGAGAGAGAGAGAGAGAGAGAGATTGTTACACTCACAGTCACAGGTCCAACAGGGAATGTAACCAAACTAAAAAGTCCAATGACACATATCACAAATAAATAAATAAATAAATAAATAAATAAATAAACAAACAAACACAGAGAGATATGCACAGATATACATTCAACCCAGTATACCAGGGGTGTCAAACTCATTTGGCCACATGAGCATTAGGAGTTTCCTCAGAGGGACGCCATACCAAGTCTACATGTGTGACCATGAATTAGGGTGAAAAAAAAATGCACCATCACAGTCCTAATGCGACAAAGTCCACTAATTTTGTATTCCTGTTGGTAAATTCCATGGATGCACCTCAAAGGGAGTTGCCAGGATTGTGATATGGAAACAATCCATTTTTATACTTCAGTAGAAACCTCTATGATAAGACTTCTCATCATACTTGAAAGTAATTAAATTGTGCATATTATCTCATGAACTGGAAGGAACGACTTGTTTCTGCTTTGATGTTGTTAATCTGACTTTTTTTCTTTTTTTATTATTTTTTTTTACAGTGCCACAATTAACAGGTAATGTAACCAACACTCAACAACACAGCAACAAAGTTCATGTAAATAAAACAAACACTCTCCTCTCCCTTTCATTTAAAGCATTGCATGCAGCTTCTCGTAGTCCATCAAAGTTACGTTTCTGGTGCAGCCTAATTAACCAAGTGATTGACTACTGGATGCAAAACACTTCCCCAACACTTCTAGTCTTGGCCTGCTCACTGCTTTTGATGCCAGAGAGGGTAAAAGTGGAGCAAGAGATCCAAACATTTAAGTCCCATGTCCTAAGCACAAAAATTTAGTTCAAGTTCAAGTTCAAGTTTTATTTGTCACATGCATAATCATGGTACACAATTTACAGTGAAATGTGAATCTGGTAGACTCCAGAGACTGTGTTGTTAAAGTAAATACATAATAAAATAAAATAACAATAATAATTACTGATGGCTTACTATTTACATTAATGATTATAAAATTCAATAAAATTGTATATTTACAAATGCAGTTTCATTTTGGGACCCTTAGAATTGTTGGCATATCCATGTTAAGGAGTCTGATGGACTGATGGAAGAAACACTCCTTCTAAGGCGTTCAGTCTTTGACAGAATCTCCTGCCTGATTGTAGTAAACTGAACAGGCAGTTACTGGGATGTGTGGGATCAGAGATGATCTTGACGGCTCTGTTTCGGCATCTCCTGGTGTAGATGTCTTGCATGCAGGGAAGAGATGCCAAATGCACCACTCTCTGTAGTGATTTCCGCTCCTGGACAAGTACAACTACGATACCAGACGGATATGCACTGTGTTAGCACACTCTCTATGGCACCCTTGTAAAAAGTTCTTAATATTACAGGGGGAACCTTGAACTTGCTCAGTAGTCTCAAGTGATGCATGCACTGTCTGGCCTTTTTCACTTGAGCATTGATGTTGTTAGTCAAGGTTAGGTCCTCAGATATGTGTGTTCCCAGGTACTTAAAACTGCTTACTCTCTCTACTTGAGTGCCTCCTATAAGGAGAGGACTGTAAGTCTGCTGTTGTTTTTTTCCTGAAGTCCACAAACAGCTCCTTAGTTTTGCTGATGTTGAGGTGAAGACAGTTAGTTTGGCACCAGCTTACCATCTTCTCCACTTCGTTCAGGTAAGCAGTCTCATCGTTGTTGGTGATGAGGCCTAAAACTACTGTATCATCTGCAAACTTTATGATGGAAGTTGAACTGTGAGTAGAGACGCAGTCATATGTATAGAGAGAGTAGAGAATGGGGCTCAGCACACAGCCCTGTGGGGCTCCTGTATTCAGGGAGATGGAGCTAGATGTGTACTGGCCTATTCTGACTACCTGTGATCTGCCAGTCAGAAAGTTCAGCACCCAGTCACAGAGATGGAGATCCAAACCAAGGTCTTTCAGTTTGGGAATAAGCAGATGAGGAACAATTGTATTGAAGGCTGAGCTATAATCAACAAACAGTAATCTCACATAATTCCCATTACCTCTGTCTGTATGTTCTAGGGTGGTGTGTAGAACTTGAGAGATGGCATCTGGCATCTGTTAGGACGGTATGCAAACTGCAGTGGATCAGTGGTGTTTGAGATCGATGAGCAGATAACATTTTTCATAAGTCTCAAAAACTTTCATAACTAGCGATGTCAGGGCTACTGGTCTATAGTCATTCAGACAGGAGGGCTTGTTATTCTTGGGCACAGGAACAATGACAGATCTTTTAAAGCATGTAGGGACCACTGCTTGAGCCAAAGATTCATTGAAGATAGTGGTGAACAGTCCGGAGAGCTCATTTGCCTATTATTAGGCTACCATACCTCATTGTCCAATCATCACAATGGCCCTCATTAATGAAATGAACGTACAACAGAAAACTGTGCGCTTATTCTTATCAATCTGATCGTCAATTAAAATGTTTACTATCAGGTCCACGTCAATTCAGGACCTGCCGTACGCACAGTTTCAAGTGAGATTGAAGCACAGCGCAACATTACTGGCAGAGAATTATGAAGTTATGGATTTACTTGGTAACACTTTATTTTAAGGTTCACATATTAGCCACTAATACATACCTAATTAATGCCTGTATTAGTGCATTGTAAGGCATGTGTTAAGCAACATTAATCATTTGTTAGGCGGAATAGTGGAAGAACACTTGTAGAGTAAGCAAGCATATACTGTAGCTTAACGTCATTGCTGTATGTCACTGCCCAGGTTGCTGGAAGCACATCATCATCAGTAATACCTATGCAGTGCTTACTAATCAGGAATTCTTCCACTATTCTGGATTTATTCAGCCAGTATACTAGTGGGTTATACATGTTCTATTTTGGTAGGTACTAATACTTAGTAAGTAGAGATAAGGGGCCCTATCTTGGCAGACGGCGCACCATGCCTTCGCGACTCGCGCAAGCTGTCATTGCTATTTTGTGCGAGCGCATTGTTCGTTTGTCAAGTAATTCACGTTGTCTAACTAGCAAGTAACTTTGCGTCCTCGGAGGTGTGTCGAAGGTGTGGCTAGGCGCAAAGCGCAAAAGATGCTATTATACAGACGCAGAAAGGGATCCGCCAGTGACTGGAAAAAACCTGGTCATTCTTCAGTCACGCATTCCTGAAATGCTTCTATGGACGCACAATGCAATAGGTAATGCAGTCCTTGTTCCAGCATAACAATGACGGCCACAACAATAATTATTACAATCGGAAAATCATTATGATGCTCAGGAAGATGTGGTTAACCACAATTTATTAGCCTGCAACAGAAAACGCGCGAGGATATTAGAAGGGGGGACGTTAAATGGAGAATCAAGTTTACTTTCGCTTTCGAATTAATATTCTGAGATATCTATCAGGACTAAATCAGCTTCCTTCGTGTCTTGTGCAGCCTGTAGACATCAATTTAATGTTACCATACCCATTACGGCTTTGACTATGACTAAACCCGATGTGTGAGCTTGATTGCTATTCAGTATTTTAATTTCTTTAAACGCACAAGGAGGAGATCAGCTGGTGTGATACCAATTCACCAGGCGCTTTGCGCTGTTCGTTCTTAAAGGCAATGAGAGATTGATCTGTCATTGTTTATGTCTGTGTTACACCCATAACACACCCATGATTAATTAGGCATCCTAAGTCCAACCTTTTTGAACTTTGCGCCGGCGCGAAGTTCATTTTCTGCGCTGTGAAAATAGCAAAAAGCCGCCGACACGCCCCCAAAACCATATGCGCCATCCGTCAAACAACAGTTGACTTTGCGTCATCAAAATAGGGCCCGAAGGCTTATTAGGGCATTATTAAAGGTAAATGCCAGTTAGTGGGGGCACGAAGGACCCAGTCATTTCAAATTGATGCAAAAGTTTTGTTTTCGCTTCCAAATTGAAGAAAAGGGTCTATGGAACAATTTTGGTCTGAGTGTCAAGCAACCAGATAGAGAAAAAAATGTTTTTTGGCCTATTTTCCAAAATTGCCAAAATCGGAATTATGCATTTTTAAACAAAGGTCTTCATTTTCATACATTTGCCATGTGGTGTTATTTTCATTGTTATTTTAAGTCAATAGTGTGTGGAGAATGAGCTATTCAAATATTAGGGTTTAGAAAATTATGGTATGAATATGAATTGAAAGATGGCTGCCAATTTTCATATATTTTTCAACTTCTATGGAGTATGACTGCTATAGTGGGGCGCCGAAGGACCCCGTCAATTCAAATTGATCCAAAAGTTTTTTTTTTCACTGCCAAATTAAAGAATTCGGTCTATAGAACAATTTTGGTTCGAGTGTCAAGCAAGCCGATGAAATATTTTCCCATTGTGCAAAGCGTTTGTTTTATTTTAAGGCGAGATACTACAGGTGAGTAGGGTAAAAAAATGAACTTGCAGATATTACCATAAAACTTTACCAGTTGATTACTTACACCAGTGTTTCTCAAACTGTGGGGCGGGCCCCACTAGTGGGGCGCAGGCACATGACAGGTGGGGCGCAAGACATCTCTTTGCAATTGACCAATGGCCACACCATGCCCCCCGAATTCACAGCTATCGATAGATATCCACATATGACAGTAAACTGTTGCTGTGAAGAGGGGTTCGAGAGAAATCTGGCTTTGAATAAGTAACATTAAAAATTCTAACACTGACAAAAATCCCAAAGTATTCCTCACAGAGATATTATGCGCAAATTGAGCCTTCCAGGTGGGGCGTGAAAATTATCTGCCTTCCAAAGTGGGGAATGACAGAAAAAGTTTGAGAAACACTGACTTACACAAATAGGGGGGAAAAGTGCATTGCAAGTGTTCTGTAAATTTATGTTTAGAGATGCTAATTAGGTAAAATCCAATTAAATATGTGCAAAAAATCTGGGCATGGGAAAAACTCAGGTTCGAAATTCTTCTTTTCATTTTGTTGAGACATTAAATTAGAAAATATATTTGGAAGAGATTATGGATATCTTACTTTGTTATCAGAAAATCTGCCAACAGCCTTAAAAAACGGATTTCCGCCCTATTTTTAAGACCAAAATGGCATGTAATTCAGGATTAGGATAAATAAACAAATCCCTCAGTAAAAGTCTTCAAAATATAGTTAGGTATGACACTGGAAAGTTTGGTGTAGGTGATACAGAAGTGGAGATTCAGAATGCAAATGAGTAACTCAACTCTGTATACAGGTACAGTATATGGGCCTGGTGATGCGTCTTTGTGGGGAAAAGGGGGACTTCTGTATCACCTATATACACCAAACTTTCCAGTGTCATTCCAAACTAGATTCTGAAGATTGGTACAAAGTAATTTGTTGATCTACATTCCTAATCCTGAGTTATATGTCATTTTGGCCTTACAAATAGTGTGAAAATCCATTTTTTTAAGGCTGTTGGCAGTATTTTCTGATAACAAAGTAAAATATCCACAATCCCCTCGGTAAACATTTTTTCTCATTTAATGTATTAACAAAATGAAAAAAAAAATTTGAACCTAACCTTTTCCAATGTCCAGATCTTTCACTTTAAAATGTATGCAAATTTACACATATTTAATTACATTTGAGCTAATTAGCATATTTAAACACAAGATTACATAAAACTTGCAATATACTTTTTTCCTCCTATTTGTGTGAGTAATCAACTGGTGAAGTTTCATGGTAATACCTGCAAGTTATTTTTTTTTACCCTATTCACCTGTAATATATTGCCTTAAAAAACACACCCGATTTACATAAGGGGGCAAATATTTCATCAGTCTGCTTGACACTCGAACTAGAATTGTTCTATAGACCCTTAACATCAATTTAAAAGTGAAAATAAAACTTTTGCATCAACTTGAAATGAAAATGAAGAATTACATTGACACCGTACTCCACTAAGTGATATAAGCTTCCTAGGTCTATTTTGGCATCATAAGGAGTGCATACATTGAGTTGGAATGACAATCACGTCAATCAGATGTGTTTTGAGAAATTTCGTGTTCTGTTATTTTAGCGGAAGCAGCTAACGCGGCAAAGATAGGGGCATGCCTTTTTTCTCGAAACAAAATGTTAGTTTATAAACCCTTAGAAAGCTCTAAACAAAATGAAACTTTTGTAGTAGTGAGTACAGGGACCAAACTAGGGCCCAATCCCATTTCTATTCCCTAACACTAGCACTCGTTTTCGAGTTCCCTCCAAGATGAGACACCCCTCGATTGTGTAGTGAGAAGTGCGATCTTCCCCTAATAAATGGGACAGCACTTCGCATAAAAACGTCTTTGCCTGTTTCATGCGTCTATCGTTAACACTGAACGGATATAAGGCTCTTAACCGGGGTAAACTGTTCAAAAGCCGTCATCGACAATTATCATCACCCACATGACAGGCTCTGGTAATTCTGGTGAAAGATTTGCGCACTTTGAAAAATATCGATCTTTCTAATAGTCATGTTTTAACACACCAGTGCGGAATTCAACTGAATTTACATCAAACTAAGATATCCCAACATTAAAATATATATATACATGCTTAATTGCAATAGTAGCTATATTTCTGAAGTTCTTATCCAGAGCTGAGAGAACGGGACACAGCTCGGGCAGTCGGACACAGATCGGGTACCGACACGCAGTTCGCAAAGAATCGTGGGTATTTTCATCTTCACTTCAACTTCACTTCGTTCGAAGTCTGCACCAAACCTCCCTCCGTTTGAAGGGGCGATTTGAAGGGCTGAAAGCCACTATCCCTCGGTCCCGAAAGTATTGGGACACCCTACACTTACACATGAACGCGCAAACCGAGTGTTAGGGCCAAAATCGAGGGGAAGTGATAGTGAAGTGATAGAAATGGGACTGGGCCTAAGTGTCGCTAGCTCTGCAAGTGCACTGACAGAGTGTGCAGAAGAGTAAATATAAAGTCTGTGCCTTACCTGAAATTGCTCTTCTCCTGCGCCATCTTGAGGATAACGTTAGTCCATAAAAATATTGAGTGCTGAGTGCAGACTCATTTTGCTGAAAATGTGCGATTTCAAAGCATTTTATAGAAAAATATTTCATTTGTCAGGTTTAAGTTGAAAGGAAACATGACAGCCCAAGCTCATAATCCAAGCCAATTTTGAATAATTTCTGACTTCTACCGGCAACAGGGGTTCATTCAACAGCACATTGTTACGCACCGGTGCGTTGCGTTAGCCTGATTGAATGATAAGTTTGCTCCTAACGCTGCACACCGGTGCGCAACATGCTTCTGAGGTAGTTCACTCTCGTTTGATGGGTGTGTCAGAGGTGTTCACCAATGAGCATCTAGGTGTATCGGAAGCTCTGAGATTTAAAGCGCTACTGCTAAATATAACACAAATTCATGTTGTGTTGAATTGTCCTCTGGTGACAGCAAAAGCAGTGGTAATATTATCATTTTGTAGTATTCCTAACAATGATACATTTAAACTACTGAGGTTGTTGTTAAGTTCAGCTATTTCCTTGCCTGCCACCACGTGCAGAATGGCCCTCCAGGCTTCCATTGTTGCTGCACTGACGTGATACAACAGTATGTTCAGCCCGACGTCGTTTGCGTTGGGTTCAACGCTATGCACCGTTACGGCCGTTCTGAATAGCCTCCAGGTGTTCCCGCGAGAGGTCACATGACCTCATGGAGATCACATGACCTCACGTTCAAAATTGAACTGGCTTGGATTATGAGCTTGGGCTGTCATGTTTCCTTTGAAATATTTTTTCTATAAAATGCTTTGAAATCGCACATTCTAATGGCAAAATTGGAATATTTTGACATGCATCTCGCAATTCATCTTCAGGTAAGCAAGCTATGTCTAAAAAACATGCAGGTCTTCCAAATAGGGGACTAGATAAAAAAAAGGTTCAGCTAAGTATAATCAAAGTGTATTTTAACTTTAGCCTATGCTGTAGCCAACATGCCTAATCAGAGTCAAGCCTGTTTTAAAGTTTTAACCACAGCATAGAACAAGCAAAAAATCGCCTATTCAGATGCCTGACGTATGTCAGCTTTTAATAGAATATTGTTATTCCACTCCTATCTCTACTGATGTGGCAAACGATGAACTGTAGATGATTTCTCTGTGGGCAACGGATTTCTAACAGCTGACACCCACTTGTGGGAAGGGACGAATGGGCTACCAATGGGTTCAGATTGGGGACAGACAGGGGGTCAAGAGCGCGCAGATTAGTGGAGACACGTTAGCATACGCCATTTTCACCAAGTATGGCGTCTTACCTGTGAATCAGGCAGCGCATGCACGAGAGTCATGTTGGGCACGAGCACATGCACATACAAGTTGGTGGGTGGCTACATGTCCAGCACCTACAGCTAAATGTTACTCCAGGGAGAGTAAAAGCAGAGAACCAGAGGCAGAGCCCGTTTACGGCGAGCCATGGCACTCCCTATTAACGCATTCAACCTGCAATTCCAGCAACTAACCCTATGGCCATTTACCAGAATAGATTAGCAGAATGCTAGTCAGTCAGGGGGAAAAAAACTGCTCACAGAATGAGAAACATAATGGTTGCCAAGTTGTCCCCAAGTATGTGAAAATTATACATTTATAGCATTTATAGCTCCTTGGGGGCAGATTTAAAGGGTGCTGCACGTCCATGTGCGGTTTTTTTTTTTTTTTTTCCACATGCATGAACATCCAGTGACTATCAACAACATAGGTTTGTGCCGCCCTCATCTCCATTAGTGACATGGGGCCCTATAGGCCTAATAAAATGGAGTCGGAAGTGAAACGGCATCTTGACAACTGAAAATTTGGTTCAATTTTGAATGAATTCACTAGCCTAGTGTAGCCGGTGGCTGTCGGCACCGCACACGGGCCCCGCAAGCTACAAACTCCCGGCGTGGGAGTGGGACGCTCTAACCAACTGAGCTAAAAGCCCGAGCTTCTAACTCAGCGTGTTAGAAGCGGCCATGGAATTAGTTGATGAGGATTTACACGTACTACCGCCGAGCTAGCCAAGCTAGCTGGCCTCCGTTACACCAGAGGCGGCTATCATAAGACAGCAAGGGAACCTCAGCTTCCCCTAAAATTTCTCCAAAAAGATCGCACATAAACTATTAATAAAACATGCTAAACGTGTGTCAGTCACTTGTATTGTCTATTAATATCAACACCGTTTCAAACTGTTTTGATTTCGTTGTTCAGAAATGTCATTTCGGGTCTCTAAACTCACGGAAGTTTCGTCATAGGAATCCCATTGACGAGCTGTTGTCCAGCTCCATAGAGGGCCATTGACAACGCTACCCCGCGTTTATTGGCTAATTCGGCAAAAATACGCAAAATATGTCATTTCCAGGGAAGCTCTGTTTCACTGGGGGTCAATGGGAGAGGGTGGGCTCGGACAACTAGCTTCCATTTCATGATTTGACAAGATCCTTCAACCTCTTTGATTGCCATTCTGTCTCTCTCACACTGTTCCTGTTTGGAAGGCTGCCGGCTAATAGACAAGCTAAGCAATGTTGAGCTCTTCTCTCTGTCTGTGTTATCGTTATTAATAATACTTTGCCCATGCCCATGATTTTATTCTCTATTATTTAGTTCATTGATTGATGTACACACGAACTCACAAGTGACTTTTGATTTTCATCAGTGATTCTTCCCTCTGTCACTTAATAGAGCTAGCAAAGATAGCTAATCTTCGTCTGATAGTGATTAGCCAAATTTTCAGGCAAGAGATCTGTAAACAAATGTTGCTATGGTTACTACGGCCAGCTCTGAAATGAGAACGTAGCAGCTCATCATGAACGAGACAAGAGAAGGGGACCAAAACAGAGTCATGGTACTTTAGAGATGTGTGTTTTGAGGTCAGACATTATTTTAACCTCTTGAAAAAAGTACCCTATAATATGGCTCCAATAATAAAGCATATTTAAAGGAATTTTTAGGGCATTATTTCTGGAAATTCATTACAAATTGACTTGGGAGGGTTTTGCATCTGAATAATTTAAATAGTTTAAGCCACTATATAGTGTAGCCTATGTTGTCATTCAAATGCAATTAAATTACTACAATTAAATTATGCATACTTCAATAGAAAAAATAAACCTGACAAATGTGACAGCCCATGACATTAAAAACAGAATTAAATAGTTTAAATCAAAAATCAAAAATACCTATCGCGCAATCTGAGCTTCCCCTATCTGAAAAACCAGCAGCCGCCACTGCGTTGCACTCACCCTCCAAATCCTCACTCCCATCCGGGTCACGGCACTAACGTAGCCGGTGGCGGTCCGCACCGCACTTGGGTCTCGAACCCGCCACCCCGCAAGCTACAAGCTCCCGGCGTGGGAGTGGGACGCTCTAACCAACTGAGCTAAAAGCCCGAGCTTCTAACTCAGTGTGTTAGAAGCGCTCATGGAATTAGGTGATGAGGATTTACACGTACTACCGCCGAGCTAGCTGGCCTCCGTTACACTAGCATTACACATTGAAATTAATGGGAGGCGGGACTTAGTATGTTTCACCCAGGGGGTCAAGAACGCGCAGATTAGCGGCAGCACTTTAGCATCGCCATATTTAAGTATGGAGTCACAATCCGAACCAAGGCAGCGCATGCATGAGAGTCATGCTGGGCACGAGCACTCATGCACTTACAAATTGGTGGGCGGTTACATGCGAAATGTTATTTCTCCTGGGAGAGTAAAAGCAATATGTCATGATCTCTGGTTACTCTTTGCTTATTTTTTGAGGAGCTTGTGAAAAAAAAGTGTACTGTCATGAATGCTATAAACTTCAGGCACGTTCTCGACAGAACTTTCTTCCTCGTGTTGTATGGCAAACAAACTAGGTGCATTATCACCACCGTCTGGACTGAAGGACTACTGTTTGGACTACCAACTTTGGAACTTTGCGCATGGGCAGCATGGGCATGGCCTGGCCTGTTACCTCCTATGTTCACAATGGCGTTGACTGTCAATTCACCGCATTTACTAGCCTAGCCTCGGCCATTCAGTTCTATGGAGGGCGGGACTTAGTCGTTGTCTCCAGTTTATATATAACCTCCTTGGTTTCACCAGATCTATTAATACCTTCACCAAAGATGATTGGAGAAACGGCACGTCATCAGAAGGGTTGGTCAGATTGGATATTGCTCTTTAACTCCAGGAAAGGCCTCATTTTTTAAAATGAAGTGAACTTTCATTGAAATGACATTAATTCAGGTGGATTTTGCATAAGATTTTGTTCTGGAGTATGAAGGGGAAACTGATTTCACCATAACTATACGGTCTTTGGTATTTTTTGCCCTCAACGGTGCCTTCCAGGCAGTGCTGCCTTCAAGGCACTATTCCACTCAGTTTAGGGTTAGGATGAGGGTTGAGGGGGTTAGGGTTAGGAATAGGGTAAGGGTAGTGCCTTTTAGGCTCGCTGCCTAGAAGGTGCTGTTGGGGGCAAAAAACACCATTGAGCTACGTACTAGTGATTCCTTCTGAAATTGCAACTCTAGTCTGATTGTGATCCTATATTTTGGAAAGCTTTAAATTTTGGAGGATGGTTTTGGAATTGGTGGAAGTCTAGGTCAACAATCTGAATATTCTTTTTGGATTGGATAGATTATTTAATCTGAAGGTATCCCATGCATAGTCTTAACACTACAACTACTACTGATTATTATTATCATTATTATTATTTTTGACATTGTGCAAACAAATTTGGTATGTGGACTGACGAACCGGTCCTGACTACGTAGAGAAAAAAAAAAACATGCTCTCTAGCACTCCTGGTGGTCAAACATTATATCTCCACAACGTTTTGACAAATGATAACCCAACTTGGTATATGGACTCAGGACCCTGTCCTGATAACATCGGTTCACTGTGCAGGGTCTAGCGCCGCCAGTTGGTGATCACTGGAAATGCATGCATATGCTTGCAATTTATGCCAAGTTCACATTAAACAATTTTAGGCATGACACGACAAAACAAGACACGTCTGTGAGCTCTCCAGTGTTCACATTTAACAACTAGCAGTTTTAGTATCTGGAGTGTCATGGTCAGGCACACAAGACCTGACCCAGACAGACCCTAGGGTGCGCTGAATGTCTCCACATTCGTAATAGTCCTCAACAACATAATGTTACAATACAGACTATAGCAGAACTCATTTACTGTTAAAATTTGACTACAGACGTGGCTGCCATTCGTTAGTTTGCCACAGATCTCATGTTGTCTGTAGCCTACTTTTCATCTTCGTTATTGCCGCAAAAATAATTATTGACGAGGTTATCTGGATAGCCAGTTGTATCCGGTTTCGCAAGTAAACTTCACATGATTTTTTTCAAAGAAGGCTATTGCTTGATGAAGAAGTGCAACTCCAAATAAATTTTAAAGATGACAACGTGAGTCATGTTTCTTGATTGGCTGTTGCCTGGAAAATCGCTTGCGACTTCTCCAAATATCTAACATGCAAGATGTCACCCGACAGCTTACGTCAAGACCGTGACTGCCCTAAATCGTGTCAGAGAGTAATTCACACATGATTACTTGCGCTTGCAGATCCACTGCCGAGTTTCCCCACGGCCACCTGTGATTTCTAATCGACCCCTGCGACCTCAGAATCGGCTCTAAAATTGTGTAATGTGATCTTGGCTTTAGTGTCAAGTGGGGTGAAGTGGGGGAGGGCGGAGAATGGGTGTGTGTGTGTGCGTGGGGGGGGGGGGGGGGGGGGGGTCCGGGTCCGGGTTGCAAGTGGGAGGAGGGCTTTTGCTGCGTATATTTTATTTTGCATCTGTGACCACATTGCCTTAGGTCTGCGCTCTCCGAGTGCTTTTCTAGTTATTATTATTATTATTATTATTATTATTATTATTATTATTCTGACATTCACACGTTTCACTGATATTATCTTTTCCAAATCTTATTACAGATCAGACTCTGGAAAAAGGAAAGACTATACATTTCCAGTGGATGTCAAACTCTATTGCTCATGGCACTTGGATGAAGGGTGGTCAGATTCTGGAGAATAGTGACAAGATCAGGATCTCACATTCAGCAGGACAAGTCTTTGTATTAATGATCAAGGATGCCACAGAAGAGGATGAGGGAGTTTACACCTTGTCATTGTCAAACTCCAGCAGCACGGTGTCAGGTTCTGCAAAGGTTCAAATACTGGGTAAGTTATTACATTTCAATTTAATAGCACTTTGAACTGAAAACAATGCCTGTAGAACCAGTTTGATATGTCTTTCAAAAATGTGTAATTTTATATTTCCATTCATGCATTCAGCTGATTTTTTTCACGTTACTTACAAAAAGTGCAAAATGAAGCTACAATGTAAGTAAATACCTTACTAGGAGGGCAATTTGCTAAGAGGAGTGCAAGAGTGATCTTGTAAGTACAAAATAGTGCATAATAAGTACATAATACATACATTCAAGGTAGTTGAATGGACTAAGAAGAGGTACTCACGGAAGAGCTGGGTCCTCAAGAGTTCCTTGAAGGTAGAGAGAGCGTCTATTGTTCTAGTTTTCGGAACCAGTTTGGAACGATGGATGAGAAGAGCCTGGATTGATCGGCGTGTTTAAACAGCGATCTTTGTTGGAGCGGATTGACTGGAGGTTAGCAGTACTCGAGATGAGGGGGGATGGCATCCCTCCTCTGAAACAATGTCAAATCATCCCCCTTCTTAAACGGCCATCCCCCTTTGGGTACATGAAAGACGGACAATGGGGGAAACAAACATAGCAATGCATGTGGCAGGGGGGGGGGGGGGGGAGAGAGAGAGAGAGAGAGAGAGAGAGAGAGAGAGAGAGAGAGAGAGAGAGAGAGAGAGAGAGAGAGAGAGAGAGAGAGAGAGAGAGAGAGAGAGAGAGAGAGAGAGAGAGAGAGAGAGAGAGAGAGAGAGAGAGAGAGAGAGAGAGAGAGAGAGAGAGAGAGAGAGAGAGAGAGAGAGAGAGAGAGAGAGAGAGAGAGAGAGAGAGAGAGAGAGAGAGAGAGAGAGAGAGAGAGAGAGAGAGAGAGAGAGAGAGAGAGAGAGAGAGAGAGAGAGAGAGAGAGAGAGAGAGAGAGAGAGAGAGAGAGAGAGAGAGAGAGAGAGAGAGAGAGAGAGAGAGAGAGAGAGAGAGAGAGA
>JAODXP020007872.1:35000-85108 GCA_027497455.2 Sardinella longiceps | reverse complement strand
CTCTTATTATAGCCTTGTGAAAGTGACTAAGAATTCTGAGATTGTCTCAAATTAACACACTTCTGTAGTTGCAACTTGTCCAAACTCCAACCCAAAATGAAAGTTGTTGATTTTCTGGGCTGATATGACTAGAAAATAGTCCCCTCATATTCTGAATGAGATTAGGTGCCTTAGCAGGCTTGAAAATCACATAATGTTTGCCTTAGTACACTTTGCAGAAGACTCCGCAAAACTACCAGAATTCATAGCCACTTTTGAACAAGACAGTAGGAGACCTGTAGGAGAGATAATATGAGATATGCTAATGGTCTAATCTTTTTCAATGATCTATGCTAAGCTACAGCTAAAAGTCCTACCACCATAGGCAAAATGGTGGAATGTCACTTAAAGTTAAAAAATGTTGGATGAAAATAAGTTTTTATGGCGAGTGATTACAATAGTCATACCAAAGTAGTCCAAATAATGAAAACAGCAAGTGACACTGGACACAGTCATCTTAGAATCGACGTTGGAATTCTTGCTCTGTCTCCTCGGAGGCCACCACCGTCCAAGGAAAAGGGGCTTGGTAGTGTGTGTTGCTAGGCAATGTCGTTGGACGTCCGAGTCGTGTGGACAATAATGCAGCATTTGATTATATAGTTTTTTCTTTGTGCGTTTGGGCCCTGATTATTTAAGACACAGTGTATGGTTTCAGAAAATGTATTAGATGTATGAACAAACAATATGTGTGTATATGTGTGTTTGCAGGTCTTGTTTATCTTATTTTAAAGCACCTGGTGGACAAATACAACCTGTTCTATACATGTGGACGCTCTGAGCTAGATAGGCGGGTACACCATGCGGCTGTCAATCAAGCCATGGCAGCTCCATTCATTTGTCTGCTGTGGATTTACTTGTACTCTGTGTTCCGAGAAGGTACAGTATCTTCCATTCACCTTCAAATAGCCCATCTGTGTCGCTGTGAGCGTTTCCTTTGCTAATCCATTTTTTTTTTTTTGTACAGTATCTTCCATTCACCTTTAATAGCCCATCTATGTCGCTGTGTGTTCCTTTGCTAGTCAAGGATAATCACCCCTGAGCCTATTTCTTTATTTGCTCTCTGTACTGCATCTGTGCCACTGGACCTTAGTTAATCTCACTTACCTGTGTCTGTCTACCTCTGTTGCTCAATCCATGTCAGTCTGCTTTGTTCTTTCCAAACTGTATTTTTTTTGTGTGCCAGTATCGGTAGTCTATGCCTTTCCCTGCTTCTGTTGTAAGATATCATTGTATATACTTAAAAAATGATGAGTACATTCTTACCATGACACCATGTCATCCTGGTAACAGGGGTCATGACACTGACAACCCTTTTCAACATGGGGCTCTTATTCACCACTGTCCTGGTCTGCATTGCCCTATCCTGCTTCGACCACTTCAAGACTCGGGTGAGTGAGTTAGCTGAGGCCTCAGCAGCTGTAGTAGTTGTAGCTGGAGAGGCTTACTGTAAAACTTCTTTGTGCAAATGTACAGTACAGTACAGCACAGTAAACTGGCAGCAGTTTCTCCAGAAACATGTTGTATTATTTCCAGTCCTTTGGTGAATTTGAAATTACAGCATGACATTGCAAACAGAGATATTGTGCACTGTAAAAAGTCAAACAATGTAGAACTTTTAGTGGTTGGATGAACTTTGCAGTTCCCAGAATGCCCTTGTGTCACTTGAGTTCTATTGGACATGGCACAAACCATCATGGAGATGACTATTCACAACACAGTAGTTCTAGTTATAAGCTCTGCAAATAGTGGCATCACTGAGTCAGTTTGAGCTGACATCATAACCCATTAGTTACTTATGGTAGGTCATAAGGTCTATGCTGCAGGTTATATCTGAATGTGTGTAAACAGCTGTATATCAGGGTCTATATCCCATTTACACAAACCCATATAATAGAGTTAAGCAATTTACAGTAAACTGCTATATGACATGAATGAATATATAGTGTTAAGATTTGCAGATTCATGAAATTTACAGCAAGGGCTTACAGTGTATCTTTAGCTGAAGCTGGAATTATCAAGTTGAATTCTCCTTTAATAACTTAATTTTAAGATGGCAGTGACCAGAAAAAAACAAGTGCTGTGTGTATAATATAGTCTCTCTTCTCTTCTCATGGTGATCAGCAAAAGAGCCAGGATGAAGAACAACTGAAACCTGAGGATCTAGTGAGTGCACACACGCACACACACACACACAGGATATTAATAATTCATGCCTTTTAAGTTGCTACTAACCACTCCGATACTGACCAATAACATTTTTTTTATAACAATGCAGTTTACAAATTTAGGAGTAAGCTTATGTGGGTTGACGAAGGGATGGGACAAATAAATCATCATGATTGAATCTGCGCTGTCTTGGAGAACAAAGACCTGTGTCTCATCATTTTGCAAATGAAATGGAAATGTAGGATGACACACTCTCCTGTGCTAATTGAGCAGACTACGCCATACTACACTTATCGAGTAGACTATGCTATGAGCAAACATTCCTATTAGTGCTGGCAAACTATTGAACATCTGATTAATCACAGTTTTTTCCATGGTTAATAACCTTGGAAACACATTTACCCTGGTAAAAATGTGGATGCTAGTATAGGTTTGCCTAGGTAAGACCCTGATGATAATTAGCTGGCTTGGTCATCTCAAATGGGACAATTCACACCTATCCCTACCCTCACTACATCAAGTAACTTATTGAACAAGATACACAATAGGCTAATACATCTCTTTCATACATAACTGCTGTGATTTGAACTTTTGTAAGAGATGAACTACGTAAAAAAAAATCTCGCCTGTCTAGTTCTCTGCAGTCTCCAGATTGGTCTTGTCTATTCCGTCTCAGTCACTGAACAGCCCTCAGATTATTAAAAAAAAAATCAGTTTCAGCACAATTTCCATGATTAATCACCTTTAATCGCAACTAATTTCCTCCATGGATGTTAGGCAGACCCGGCGCCAGACGCAAATTGGTGGGCGGGCACTGCGTTACTTGAGGGGGCACCAATTTTTTTTTTAATCTGTGATAGTATATGTCAAGGACGTGTCTAGGAAAAACGGAGATACTCTTTTCTGACATTCGCATAGGAGAGTTCGTTTGGGTTTGGGGATGAAGGTAGAGGACATCATGCGTGCATTAATTAGGTCTATGCGCATGTTGCAGTCGTACTTTTGCATTACCATTTAATGCCCTTGTTTTGAAACGCCAAGATTTCGCACAACCCAGGAAAAACTGATTATGACATTGTAGGCTTGGATTCACAATGTCATGAATGAATATATGAATGTGTGCTTATTTCAAAGGAATTACTGACCTGGTTTAGACTTCACCAACTTATCAGTTACACTCAGGCTACAGCTGCCCGCTCCAGCAAGGGAGAGGGCTATTCCCCCTCCCCTTTTCCCTTCCACTCGCTGTGAGACCAAAAGCGCGCCTGCACGAACCTCAGTACTCGCAAATGGCCATTATCAGAAAAATGTAATTCACATACAGTGCAAATGACGAGCTAAACAAAAGAATGCATAGCCTAGTGTGATGTCGGCGTGTCATGGACACTCTCAAACAAAAGTCTAGGCCCTACTGCTTTTTCTCGAGTTTCCACACAAAAAAAAACATAATCACGAATAGAGCAAAATCGCACCATTTCATCCACAATAGATAGACTAACTAACCCATTCAAATAGATAACCCCTTCAAATGAACACATTTAACATAAATATATATATATGGATTTATTCATTCACATTTAGATTCCCTTGCATATTCTGTGACAGAGAAGTCGGAGACAATAACAGAGAAAGTAGTGGGTTTGTATTTTTTTCCCGTCAGTTTTCTCCTATCCATTGGCCAAGCTTGTAAGCAAAAAGACAGATCGAACACAGTGCGCCATCTGCACGACCACTAAACTGTAGGCCTACTGACTGTAGTAGCCTACACACTGCAAAGTTGTTTCCAAAGGTCAGCTAGATTTGTTTGAATAAAAGTTGGCGTTTTAATAATAAAAAAAATCAGCAGCCGTCTGCGCCTCCGAGGCTACTGCATTCTCATTCTGAATTGAACCAGCAAGCAACCGCAGGAAGCCAGTTGCACATCATAGGCTATTCTCTTAACAAAACTCGTAGCTGAAAAACTATGTTCAATCAATGTCATGAAACTAAATCAAGTTTTTTCACGTAGTTATAGTCCTACATGTCGAGGTTATATTTCCGATCTTTTGATTCAGTCAGTGGCGTCGGTGGGCGGGCACAAGTGCCATCCAGGGCGGGCACGGCACCCCAGGGCCCGCCCATAACGCCGGGCCTGATGCTAGGATATAGGTTGCATGCTTATTTTGCCCTGGTAACACCCAGATGATAATTAGCTGGCTTGCTCCTCTCAAATGGGACAATTTACACCAATCCCTACCCTCACTGATTCATTCAGTGATTAGGTCAGTATCTTTCTACATCATCAAGCCTGTACTTATGTGCTCTTTCCTTGGTGCCGTGCATTTGGGTACCAATGCCCCTGCAGAATGTGAGTGATGGAATTCATATGTAACTTATAAAAAGTACTTGCATTAGTGTGAACAAAAATGCACACACTGTACACACACAAGCACAAATGGGAAGAATACAGACATGAAGGAATCTGTCTTGTGTTTTGACAGGTCAACAAGCTTGTAGAATGCGACCTCATTGATGACCCTGAGAACAAACCACCACAGAACCAGACTCCTGGCCAATCCCTGAAGGCCACAGGCAGAGGCCCCACCCCTATAACACAGACAGCAACCCACTAGCTTTCCATATGGACATACATTGACTGTTACTCAAAGCCATGATGAACAGTGGTGTGGACCCAATTTGTGTGTGTCATCCAGCTGTTCTCAATATTTGTATTAATGTTCTCAAATGGTATTAGAAACCTCTTATGGATGACATTTACCAAGGACCATAATTGCAAAACAGTTTAAGCTAATCTTACTTAGGCCTACTATATTTTGTGATCTTAAATTGTATGGTCTGTCTAACATTTGGCAAGGTTCACTGTATGTGCTTTCTGTTGTGTATATTCTTAACTTTTCTACAGTGTTTTGTTCCTTTTTGATTAAACTATGTTTTAGCTGGCATGGAGCGTTTTGCCTGGTTACATAGCAAAGCAGTAGCAGTAAGAAAGGAGAAAAACTGTTGGTCACTTGACCAGGAAATAAAAATTCTTGAGTTGGCGCCTGTTCTGTTGTCTATGACTTTTGAACTTCTTCTATTAAACAGCTAGAACATGATAAATTAATTTCTGAACATGCTCAGTCTTACAGAATTCAGGAATCAGGTCTCATTTGTGTAAAAGCAATGTATTATTAAGTCAGAAAACAGTATTCCTATCTCAAAACAATTGCCATAATTTAAATTACAGTATGTCTAGTTACTGAGAAAATATTAATGTCATCTACTCAGCCTTACTGGGTTTTGGGTTGATCGGAAGGAGCCTCCACTGTCTTAGTACAGAAAACAGTAAATATTTACCAATTAGGACAGGCCAGGTAGTGTATAGTCTACTTCTATCTTGACATCAATATAAATGTTTTCTTACTAACCCCCCAAATAAAGTGAAGCTTGTCATTTAAAAAGTCAAAGGACACAAGAGACACAGCTTAGAGTAAAAGAAAAATATAAACGTCTAATTTAATGTAAAACTTTAAGTCAAGAAATACAGTTAATCAAGAGCTGCTACAACCAAAGGTTACAAAGACTGAATTTCCATCTAACTTCTTTAAACTCAGACTCTGAGTTCAGGTAAGGAGCAAATTGTCTGGTTACTGTAAGTGCAATTAGCTGGTTAAGCAAGACTATTGGTAGATTGTAGCCTATGGTTTTTCTTTGTTCAATTCATGAGCTGCATACAGACATTTAAATTTAGACTGATAAAAAATGATCCCTTATTGATTACACAGAATAAAACACCAGCATGTTCACATTGGACACACATTTTAACAGTAAGGTTTTGTGTCATATCATTAAACGATGGTTAATACATTGTAACAACAAGATATATGTCTCATATCATTACAAATAAATGAAATAAAAGATATTAAACAATCATATTGTTTTCTACCTTTATACTAGCAGACAGGTGCTCAGGTTGCTGATCAAGAGTGGCCAATACAGCTGTTTGCTTGTGGTTGCTTGTTGTTCAGTATCTCTTGGTTAGGGATATTTCCCTGTCTGTCAGTATTTTCTCTCATTTGGCTCCATAAAATGATGGGGGTGGGGGTGGGGCTACTGCCTGAGGAGCATTAGGCCCAGTGGCCCATGTAGCAGGTGACGGGCATGTTCCCATAAAGGCCTGTTGTAACGCCTTGTTGTGTGGTAAAGTAGCCATACTGTGCCTGTATTTGTCCCTGTGATTGTGCCACTCTTGCATATGGATGGAGGCTCAATAGCATTCCTAATATGGCACTTGGCACTCTGGTAATTCATGATTTATCCTTTTGGAAGTTTCCATTCCTGGGTTGATTGACAGGTCACCATGCAGTCACAGTCCTTTACAGTACAGTTTGATTAAAACAACTAAGAGGAAAAGTCAAGAGATGCTTAAGGTTTTAGGCCCAATTCACACCAAAACCTGTTTGTGGTGTGTACAAGGTGTGGACATTATTTAGCATATAGGAGGAGAAGACATTTTCTTGTCTGTTTTCCTTCAGAATTCTATTCTATTCTTCTAATTTTCCATGGCCTAACTTCTGAATTGCTCTCCCAGGGTGTAATGTAAGAATCCCGGCTTTTTATTATTTTATTAAGAGTCTCAGGCTCTCTTTTATTCACCTCTTACAATTACAATTCCCCTAAGTCACCACCAGAGGGGGTGGGAGACCCAATTCTCCTTTAACTATACTGTTACTCAGACCTGCAGTACCTTATTGAGCCTAAGTTGTAGTGCATAGAAGGTGATCAGTCTTCTATGACTATTTAATCTAGACCAATATAAAACAGGTTTAGAGTTGGAGAATTTAGCTTACGTATAATTGGTTTGGTTTTAAATGGTTATAAAACACAGGTACTTCTAACATTCAGAATAGTCTATAAGATTTGTCTCTTAAAGGCATTTACTGAAATGTGAAAAGTTATCTTACCAATCCTTTTCGGAGATGTAAGGAACCAAACGAGAAGCGAGTTTAAGGTTTTTCTCTTTTTTGGTAAGTTTACTTGTTCAGTACTTCATAAATATACAAGAAGCACGGCACTTGTTACAACTTAGAAAATAAATGAAGTTACAGACAAACGGTTAAGACTTCTTCCTAATGTAGAAAGCGCAATTCAGAGCAAGTCTTCGTCGCAAGCAATCGGCATCCAGCAGAAGTCCCAGCTTTGACACAAGAGGAGTGGGGATGGCGCGAGGTCGTCTCGGTTGAAGCGTCCTCCAGAAGCGTATCCTTCAGCTCAAAACCCGGGTGTATATATACCAATCCGTCGTCATAAACCCCCACTATGTTTCTCTGTTAATGCCGACTTGATCAGTCATGTGAATCATTAATTCAAATCTTGCACAATTCTCATCCGGCACTTGAAAAACACTGCCGATTGAGCACTATGCTAGATTTAATCACAGATGACCTTCAAGAAACATTCCAGATTTTACGACTATCAAATCCTATATATGAATAAACATGACTACTAAGAAGAATGCTACTAATCCTACTTGACATTTACATTGATAAATCACCTTTCATTAGTTCTAGACATACTAACTACAAGGACATTCCAATTACATCAATGTTTGAGTAAAAGCAATAAATTGAAGATTAAAACATTCCAGTTACATCAATGTATGAATAAAAGCAATAAATTGAAGATTAAATTGAGTATTGATTCTAATAAAAAGAAAAAGGGAATACAAGATCAATAACTTCTAATCCCTAGCCCCCACTATGCCCATTTCAACATAGATAAAAAGAAAGCAGTTTAATATAAAGCAATTAAACCTCATCTAAATCATCCAAGCACATGTCATCCAATTTCTGTATGCATGTTGCAACTCTAATGGTGGTCGCATTAATGATAGAATTGGGGTCAACAGGGTCAAAGGGAACCACAGGGTCAGTGTTTGGCGGCATTGATTCTCTTATGGTGATAGGCTGAACAGGTGGTATGAAATCAGACACAGGGTCATATCCGACATTTTTAGTAACTTGAAAAATAAGACCTCTTTGAGCTGCTGCCCGCCTCTGCCTACGCCTGCGTCTAGCTGTAGATGTCTTTGATAAATGGATAGTGTCTGATTCTGCCGCTGTTTCCCTTCTACCATTTCTGGGTTTCAAAACACCTCTCTCGGGCCTTAGATCTGCACACGTCTGTTTTCAAAGTTCAGTTTTTGTTATGGACTACAGAGTAAAACCTGTAGTTATTATGTTTATTTTAATAGTTAAGTAGTTATTATAATTAGTTTTTTGTAAAAATCATTTGATTTACTCTTTGATGGCAATGGGTCATAGGGCACCTTTACAGTACATCTCAATGTTATTTTAACCTCTTTCCTCTGAATGTACATTCTCATTGTTGTAACTCTTCCAAAACATCTTCTTTCTTGATTGTTTCCCATTCTGGTGGGATTTGTCCTCTGCCAGTAAACTTTCGGCCGTACTTTGTCTCCCACTGTGAGCGAAACGTACAAAGGAACCATTTCCAGTAGTTCTGACTGCTGCCATCTCCAGTGATGCTCCATTTACTGTAGGGCTCTCCTGCAGTTCTGTACTCTTTATAGGGGATCCATTCATCATCTGTTTTTGGTTTCCTGAATCTGGCATTGCTGGTTACTGATGTGGTACAGAATTCTATGGCGAATTGATCAGTGCCATGCCACTTCCTTCCCGTCAGTGCCTCACTGCGATGGAACGTAATACAGTGGTCTTCTTCATGGTCGGGGAAGGTGTTTGTGCAGATGGCCTTGCAGAAAGGACACTGGGCCCAACATCTCTTGAGCTGCTGACAAAGGATTGTGGTGGGCTCCTGTCTTAAACTTGTCACATCCATCTTCACATCCTTCATCATCTCCTCCAGAGATGTGTCCATTGTCTTTTTAAGGAATGTCCAGTCTGTGATGTCCTCATTTTCAATGCTGTTTAATTCTTCTCTCTTTATGACTATCAGCCCTCCAACTTTTTTTGTAAACAAATCGAGCCACATAGAAGCATTGCCTCTCTTTTCACTCACTTCTGTAGTCACAGCTGTGCTTGATAATGATAAGTGATCCATCATGTGTCTCAAATTTTTCTGATATAAAGTATGGATCCGGTTGTAATCACAGCAAAACTTGTTGACTTGCTCTTGAATAAACCTTTTAAAGTATGTCTGTGGGTAAGAAATATACTCCTCATACAGGCTTAATTTCTCCTGTTTTGCCAGATCAATAAGTATATGATTCTCTAGATTTGATTGATTACCACTGAGAGCAGGATTGTTGTTCTTTAGCATATCTGCTATTTGCTGACAAGTTTTGTTATTTGCTGCATTCTGAACCACATGTGTGATGTTTTTACAGAGAAAATCAACAAATATTGTTACAGAACAAGCTTCTCTGCAATAATTTTTGAAAGACTGGAAATATGTTTCTCTCTGGCTTTGGAGATATGCAAGCGGTTGGTTTGCAATCCTGAATCCATCATGCATCTTTTGAAGTCGTCCAACATTTCCCAGGCAAAGCTTGATAGACAAGTCCACCCTAAATTCTTTGGTGAATTTTGGATTATCTGGCACCTTCTCAAATTCATCAATGTTCTTTTTGATATCTGATAAAATTTCATAGATGAAGCTTTTGTCAAAATCTTTCTTGCCATGTTCCTTGTCAGTGATGTAATAATTTACTGCACGACTAGCCATTTCCTGGAGAACTTCTACACTGTGTTTGGAATTGCCTGTGCAAAATATTTTTTTCCAGAAGCTTCGCTGAATGTACGACTTAGGATCAGTCTTTAATGTTGCAAGTTTTACTTTCTCACTGACATTTGGTTCAGCAGAAAACTCCTCCAGCAGGACAGCCTCTACTATAGCTTCAACATCGAGTGGTTTCTCAGGGGGCTGGCTATCCAACACTTCTGTTGTCCAGTTAGTCCAGAGTTTGTCAAATTCCTCACTCATTCTGCTATCTGTCACATGCTGACTTTTAAGTTTAGATGCAAGTTTTTTGCTCTGCTCTGTCAGCTGCTTTGTGTATTTGGCTCTTTTTTGGTCCAGTTCAGACCTGTTTTTCTTGGCAGTAAGTAATTCCTCACATTTTTTCTTGATGCCCTCAATTAGCTCATCCTTTAGGCTTCTGAAGCGTAATTCATTGCTTGTCTTCCACTTTATGAGGGTCTCTTTGTTTTTGTCTTCTGCAAAATATGTTTCTATTTGAGTCTTTAGTGGCTTGTAAACTTCGTCAATGTCATTTATCAGAGTTGCTATGGGCACACAATCAATCACGCTACTACTGATTTGATTTTTGAGTTTAGTCTGAAGGGTCAGTGAATGTTTCCTTAGTTTCCATGACCAATCACCGTACTTGTGTTCCAAAGAACTGTACACCATAATTTCAACTGTGTTTCTGAAGCTGAACACAAAGTTCTCTTGGAGGAGTGCCACCCAAAGGTCTGAGACTCTACACTTAAATTCTGACAGAGAGGAAAATCTGCATTTCTTCTGCCATTCTGCAGTAGTGAGAAGCTTTTTCTTCAGCTCCTGAACATTCTGACTGTAGGAGGGATTTATCGGAGCCATTGGAGGGTCTCCCTCCAGAAGATTTTTGAAGTGGAACACTTGAGTTTCAATGTCAAACTGTATAACATCACTGAAGCAAGTGATGTCATCAATATTCTCCTCTTTAGCTGCCATCTGAGCCATCTCATCCAGTTTCTCCAGGAGACGTCTCCTCCCCTCAATATTTTTATCTGCAACTGATGAATCTGCAACATTCTGATGAACGAAAATACAACTAGGTGTGATTTTAACCTGTTTCATTCTCAGGAAGGCCTGCACACAAATCTGAAGAATGTCTTGCATGTCAGAGGGGTTCTCCCCCATTATGTTGATTACAGTCACATCTCCAATTCCAATGATGAATGTGGCAAGCTCGTTGTCATGGTTCAGTGATACCTTTGTACTGAGCTCTGGAGATCTGAGTCCCTCTGTGTCCACAATGAGAACAAAGTCATATCCAAGTTTATTAATTAATTCAGGGTCCACCTTTATAAGCTGCATGAATGCTCCACGGGTGCATCTTCCAGCGCTCACAGCAAACTGAAGGCCAAACATGGTGTTCAGCAGTGTGGATTTCCCAGAACTTTGAAGTCCAAGAATAGACAGAACAAACAACTTCTTGTTCCCAAGGGTTTTGATGAGCTCATCCAGGACAGCAGTAATCCACACTAAAGGAACATGGGCTGCATCTCCATCCATTATTTCAAGTGGATATCCAGAAATCAGCATTGTTGCTCCTATTTGTGGAAGTACTGCATAATATTCATGCAACTTTTTTGTGGCCATGTGATTGGCCTCATAGAGTTGGCTGATTTCTCTCATAATGTGCGGAATTCCTAATGTAGTTGCCGCCATTTTATCAGTTATGTTGCCAAGTCTTATTTGCAGTGGATTTACATGGTCTGCTTTTTCTTTACCTTTGGGTACATTTTTCAGTTGTTTCCAAGTTGAGTGATAGTCCTGTTCAAGTGAGGCCAGCTGATCTGTAGTTAGATCGTCAAGAAGGATTCTGAGCCACTGCAACATGTACATATGTGTGTCTTCAAACTGAACACATGTTAAGCATTCTAGAAATGACCTCATAAAGGCATTGAGAGGAGTGGCATTTTGTAGCTGGCTCTGTCGGATTTTAGTCATTTTTGTTAAAATTTCACTCTGATACATTTGAATGCTTTTACCTTCTGTGATTTTAAGTCGAAATCGCTCTTTGTTTTTTGTGCACCATTCATGCCAAAGATTCCCTTGCAATGGTAAAATGGTTTCTTTCACTGAGGAAAAATCATTCACTTTATCTCTTATATCTCTTAGAACACACATTAATGTCTCAGCTTTTGCACGTCCATCTTTACTTGATTCTCTGTCCTCATCCACCATGAACTGTTGTTTCCTTGCCTCTACACAGCAGTTCTTAATACTTGCTGTCTGTTTATATTCACTGATGCAATGTTTGATGCTTGAGACCAGTTCTTCTGAGAATTCAGCCTGATTCCTGTTCTTTGCAGCCAGCCTCACCTTCATAGGGTTTTTTGATGACTGGATTTTATCCTTGCCTGAGAACAGGCAAATCAAGGGGACAGAGGACTTTGATAATCTCTGGGAGATTTCTTTAGCACATTCACTCATAGGATCCTCTGACAAGAGGAGCACATTGACTGTACTCACGGCCTCAAGAAATTCAAGCTGTTTTGGATGTTCCGTTGCATCTCCATGAAGATTGAGAAAGGCCACACAATCGTTAAATATGTCATCTTTCTTCCCTCCAGGACAGTACCAAGCAATATCCACGACTCCATCCATGAGCAGGCTGTGTGGAGTGCTTCCTTTGCAATGCCTGTTGAAGAACACTGGATGCTTTTGTTTGGTGATGACACCATTCAATATCTGGGACTTGGAATTGGTGTCAGACACGCCCAGTCTTAAGAAGGAAACAATTGGAACAGGTGTACTGAACATTGGTAAGTTGAGATATTTCATACATGTTTTACGATGCCATGATTTCCTAATGTGTCGGAGTGCCCAGAGAGGGAATTCCACTTCATCTGTGCAGGGGTTGGGTACCAGGAAGGGCAGACTAAACTGGCAATCAGAAAGTTTAGTGTAAATGTACTGTCGCAAGAAGTCACTGGAGCAGTGGAATATGGCCATGTGCACATCCATGGGGTGAATATGTTCATGTTTGCTGCTCACAACTATGTTTGGCTTATCATCACAATCAAAGAAGTCATCAGGTTCATTTACAGTATCGTCCTCCAAAACCATGTCAATGGCCTTTGATTTTATAAACAGATATCTGGCCCTGTAGTCCAACGTCATGAGCTTGTAAAGATAATGTGAACTTAAGTCTTCTTCTGTGTTGGGCTCTTCCACACTCTGAGATAATCTATCTATGATGAGAACACTGGATTTCATCATCTGCTTGGGGAAGCAATCCTTTAAGCCCAGATTCTCAAGCAGAGTCTTAAATGTTCTGCTCTTTTCATTTGTGTTTAACACTGATGCATTGGGCTCATCTTTTTCTGAAAGCTCAGGCAAAGGTGCCACTTTCTTCACCAATTTTTTTAGCTGGTGTTCTGCCTCCTTATTTCTCCTCTCCCTGTTCCTTGTATCCTCCTTCTTACCCAGTGTGATGGACTGCAGTGCATCCTCCAGAGATGCCCAGTCATTCTGCATTTCCTCCAGCACTGATTTAATGGGACTTGAGAGTTTGTCCTTTAATCCTGTTAGTATGAGCTGCAATCTTTTTTCCTTTTCTGTATGTGGAACTGTTGCATCTTTATCAACACAAACAGTCAGAGCTGTCAGCACAACGTAGGCCTGAGCCCTGACGGGGCACTGCTCTCTAAGGCAAGAATATTGACTAAATGCATCATGCAATTCAGACTGTAAGAAGATGATTTCATTTATTTTCAGAAGATGATTGAATGTCTTATTTTGACTACTATATCCAATAACTGTGATTATTGACAGGATCAACCATTTTTTTTCCTCTTGATCACTATCCCCCAGTGTTTTACTAAGTGAATTAAATGCAAGGGTTACAGTATTTGTAGCTTTCATCTTGGCAAGTTCGTCCTGTTCAGGAGAGCTGAAGGCGTGTCTGCTGTCTTCCAGTTCTTTTACGGTATGCTGTAGAACTATGTCTAGTTCTGAGAAATCAGACACAGACACATGTGTATCTGGGTCTTCCTCAGTTTGATATGCCCACTTCACAATGCAACTTCTGTTTGGGAAGTTTTCCACTTTATAAAGAACAGGATCTAACAGACAGCGCATGAGAAATCTCATCTTCACAGCAGAGGCTTCACTATTTGCTGTAACCACTTTGAACAGATAATTCTGAAGTATGTCATTAGACAGACATTTCTGATGCCATATTTGGTGGGAACCTGTTTCATCAAAGAGTCTGGTTTTGAAGTCCAGCAAGTGGGTCAGGTTAGACTCACAGTCAGTGGGGCACCATGTCTTCATTGAATGCATCAGAGCTTCTGCTTTTCCCATTTTAGAAAGAATGTTCTCCCCCCACATCTCGTCCACATGTTCTCCAGTGATCTGTTTGTAGCCATCCAATAGTATTCTGCTTAATTTGGACACATCTTTGAAATCATCTCTGTGGGAGGCTGTCAATATCTCCCAGACAGGAATCAGTGTGGTTCCTCTGTCAATAACACACCAGGTTCTATTATTGGCTGCCAGTTGGGATTTCCAGACCAAGTAATCATCAATCTCAGGTGGACCACCAGTTTTACTGACTGACAGATGCACTTGGCTCATCAGGTCCTCTCTGTACTTCCCAGACAGAGATCCTTTCAGCTGTGAAGAGGATGTAGCTACTTTGCCAGAGACAGACAGTGGGCCAAATCCAAATCCACCACCACAGTACATATTCACTGATTCAGAAGTCAGTTTTTTAACCTCTGTCAGATCACTACTGCTGAAGCCTGATGTAGATGCTCTCCACTCAAAAATTCCACCAAAGTGTAGCGGACCCTCGTTTGCATGAGACCCAAATCTCTCATAAAAGCGTCTCAGTAGGTCAATTTGTGCATTGTAGTTCTCATCTAAACTTATCAGTTCAATTTCTTTAAGGGCCTTTAGAGCAGCAGTAGAAAGCCTGAAGTCATGCCTCTGTAAAACCCCACATGCAAGTGGAATGTAGTTGTGCTTGGTTTGGAGGAAATATGACTCTTCTTGTGAATTTGTACTTGTTTCCTCTTTTTCATTTGATTTATTTTTCTCATATCCAAAACCAAAGTTGCAGGACAAACCAAAGCCTTTAAATCCAATTTCAACAGAGCTACTAAAGCTATGGCCCATTTTCTCCATGACTTTGTGAAATGTTTTTTCAGATTTGTGGGATGAAAATTCTCTTTGTTCAAATGTGGTATTTTGTGTAGGACAAGTAAGTGAAAATGAATCTGGAACCTCAATGAGCTGCTGTCTTTTCTTCAGCAAGTCTTCCGGGTTCCCAGTTTTGTAAACCCCTTCCAGAGCCAGGCCTCCAGATGCATTCTTCAGAACATGCTTGTCTGGACTCATTTCCTGTGGAATCGTAACACTTTGGACTATGCTAAGCTTCTTATGCAAATTCTCAATGACATCTTTCAGATTTTGGCCAGTGTTTATCCAGCTTTCCCTCGGGATATCCAGAGCAGTGCGAATCTTGTCCTCAGTGGCCTTCACTTCAGCATCATTTCGATCTTTGCCCTCCTTGAACATCTTCTCAAGATCCACTACATGTTCATTAATTTGATCTGTATATTTTCTTAATAACTCCATCCCACTTGTACTTTTAAATTAGTATTTATCTTTTTTAAATGTGTCTGAAAATAGCCACCCTTAATTTCAGTTATCAATATGACTGAGAGTCTTCAGAGCACAAGTATTGTCTTCTGTGTTTCACATTTCCTAGTGGAAAGAAAATTTAATTTTATTAATTAGTTCAATGATAAAAATTATGAGGATGTCCAACATACACAATATTCTTTAAGTTTTACTTTAATTAACCAATGAAAGGTAGGGTATAATATCCTAAAAAACAAACGTTCATGTAAGATAAATTTGAAAAATACAAGTTCAGATTTCCCTCTGAAGCTCCACCTCTGGGGCTAACACAAGTATAGATACAGACCGCAAGTCTGACCACGTCCACAAATATAGCTCCGCTGTGGGGGATATAGTGAAAAATAGTCCCCCTTGGGGGAAAATAACAGGTTCACACCATGGAGGTATTAATAAACCTGGAGAAACATAATTTACTAAGTCCCGCCTCCCATTCATTCCAATGTGGAATGCTAGGCTAGTGAATCATCCAAAATTGAACAAAATTTTCAGTTGTCAAGATGGCGTTTCATGGCTCACTTCCGACTCCATTTCAATAGGCCAATGAGGGCCCATGTTACTAATGGAGATGAGCTACAGATGGCAAGTCTGGGCATGCCCACAAAAGTTTGTGCACAGAGAGCTCGCTCACACGAGCTGAAAGTGTAGCATTAACCAATCAGCATATGGCAAATGGAGTCGGATATGATGTAATTTCTGGAAAATGGCGACGAGGAAGTGCAATGCTAATTGGCAAAGCTAACCGGCCAAATCCTGACACCCTGGGTTCACACAATGGGGAAGTCAATGGAATGCTAAGCTAGAAGTTACACTGAGTGGCATCTACAAGTACCTTGACGCATTTTTGAGGGCAATGCCTTAAAGTATAAGACCGGAGTAAGTTTAAGCATATCCCTGCTGCACGAGCCTTCCAACAGCAATACATTACACATGAAATGAAAGAATTTCGAACAGCATGGACCTAACGCGAACGCGAAACATTTTACATTGAGTCAATGTAACCTCAGATCTTTTTCGCTTTCCAATAGTCAGGTCCCATTGATTCTGTGTAAAGTGCCTGTTCGCTTCTGCGTTCGCGTTCGGTCTATGCTGTACCAAATTATTTTGTTCCACTCGCTAACTAGCACATTTAGCATGCTCTTTTAACAGGGCTATGCTTGAATTCACTCCGGTACTTTCCTTTAAGGTAATAATGATGTTCAGATGGTCCAATGTGAATTCTGAACTAGAAACCCCTCCAAACGCAATTCTAAACACTATTTAGTTGATGCTTGTTAGCTTAATTAGCTTGCTAACTAGCCAACTTCATTCATCACCACAGTAAATGTAGCTAACTTTAGCTTGCTAAATTGAGCTAATTAGACTTGTGATTGAAAGCTGCTTCACCTCTGACAGGAGCCGAGACAGCTCATGACATTTCTGTCAGTGATACTGGAATAAGCAAATCATGGAAAATTTATTTTATTCCAAACCCAAGCAGGCAAACAGGTCAAATTAGACAAAACATCTAATATGGACTGTTATCTATTATTGTCAAGAAACTTTCTCTACCTTGTCCATTCACCATAATGTTTATTTGGCCTCTGTTATCACCCACGCTGACCCCACCACCCCCACCCTCTCATTTTGTAGGCGTTAACCGTACTTGCCGTCTGTATCTATTGTGCAGAGGGGGGAGGAGGGAGAGCCAATTGGCAGCTGAGTTTGATAGACATCTCATCATTAAATCATTTCAATAGGAGGCTCAAAATGATTGGATGGCATTTTTCCCATCCTGTTCATCCCACACTTGACTAAAGCTTTTTCTATTTGTTTCAGGATTTTAAGCAATACAGTAAAAACTGCTCCAGGAAAATATCTTCAAATGTATGCAACAGAAAAAGTTAAAGTTAATTTACCAGTTTTGTAGTCACTTCATGGCAATATGACTCATATAAGGCTGATGAAGGGTCTCTCAGTTCCCCTATATGGTCTCTTTTTCCTTCAAATTCTCAGTATCACCTGCTGAAGCACAAAAGCAAAAATGAGCCTTTGTGGTTTGTACATTGATCCATCCATCAACTTTTTGAACATTTCCAGTCCTGGGGGGATTGGGGTGGGGTTATATTTGCTTTAGCAAAAGTTACCATATTGGCAGGATTTGAGTTATGATTCCATCTTTGTGGGTGCCTATGGATGATTTATTCATTTTTTTAAAATCACATATATCGATCACTACAGCCCAGAAGTTGGAACCCTTTCTACTGTAAGGGGGTTGGGGATACCACCGAGAAAAAATCTGATGAATATGCGATTTTAACACAGTTTTAGAATGATAAGAAAGGAATAGTCATGATCATGATGCTTGGCATGCCTGCAGGTTGATTTAAATTTTAAAGGATATAGGCATGTACGGATATACATGTCTTCTGCCAAACTAAGTGTAGAACATTCATACAGTCCTTCTCAAGGTTACAGGTGGCAGCCTTTCTTCGGCTACATGTTGTGCCAATAAGAAATGGTCTTGTATGTTGCGTACCAATTAATCAAATAGTTTTTAACATGGGACACATTTCCAAAATGAAAATTAGCCTATTCTGGACTTCACACCAAGAGCTACTAAAGCTGTAGAATTGCCAGAAGTCATTCACTTTCTATGGGCAAGAGCAACAAAAGCGACAAAAGCGACAAAAGCTACCAGCTGTAAAAGTTGGGTGATTTGAGTGACTTAAAAAAGCTAAAAAAAAAACCTGTCAACTGTCAACTATGCAAAAAGGCTATGACGTGTTTCAGCTGTAAATGGAATGACAACAGGCACGTCATGAGTGATAGAACGATTTGGGCGAACACAGACATTTTAGCAGCTGCTTTTTTGATCTACAAAAGCGATTTTGGTGTGAATGTACAGTTAAAGCTAATCAAATCATTACAGTGCATGTAAAGCAGCTTCCTTGACTAATTTAAACATTCCAAAGAACTTTCAGCAGCCTAGTGAAACTTCTAGAATTCTATTTACATGAACATTCTGCTCATAACAGAATGTTCATGGAAATAGAATTGAATCTAGGTGTGCCCTCTCGCCTTACATTTTTTAAATATTTTTTTGTGCCAATAGCAGGCTTTCAGTGACGTGATAAAGGGAGCGCGAACAATTTGAACTGATGGGCAAGAGTTGGAGGCAAGCATAACACCACCAATGGACGGCACGGTGAAAAGTGCATACTGTAGTGGTTTGGAGCCGGTATGTAGGGAAAAATACAAGGAATTAGTAGGGAAATACATCGGATGTGACCCTGGCGAGTCACGCCGCTCCGTTAGCGCCTGTTTATGTTCAAATGTTTTTATGATTCATTTTATAAATAAATTATACTCTTATTTTGTGTGTGCGTATATGTCTTGTTGAACATAGTCGCTACGTGGTCATGTTCTTCTGGACTGTTATTGTCATGTAGTTGTTATGTTTTGGCCTCTTCACTTTTTTTCCCCCATCGGATGCGTCATCTGTCCTAATCAACGGCAGTGACTTCAAGGCTAGCCTGCTATGACAATGGTTGCGCAGCTCGACTCATCTGAACAGAGAGATAGTGATCATCATCCACCGCTTCAGGTTCTATATCTATGGGATCAACGATGAGTCCACCTTGCCATCTGCATTGAAAGTTGCAGCTTGGAACTGTGTGCTCTCTGCTTGGCCAAATGTTCGATGTTGAGCATCTGACCTACTGGATGGATACAGATGAGCAACTTATGCGCACCCTGAAATAGCCAGTGAGCCTTCCGGACGTTTCCGATGGACTGAGTGACTGTTTTATGTTTTGTCTGTCTGTGTTTTCGATATGACTGTTACTTCCTATCTGGGCATTGCTGTAAAAGAGCCTAGAGCTCAGTCAAGTTCCCCTGAATAAAGAATAGTTGATGATGATTACTTATCTAAAATATAAACAATTGGAACAAAAAAATATTTAAAAAATTTAAGGCGAGAGGGCATACCTAGATGAGGCAAAAAAAATTAGATTAATGAAAATTTGCATATTTTTGTCTGCATCTGCGCTCCACTACGTCACTGGCATGGTCAAGTGTTCTGAAGTATCTTTGGGTCAATATTCCATGACCTTTGACAAGGCTCGCTGTACATACTGTAGGCATCATAGCTGGTGTAGCATAGGCGACAATACCAGTGTGGTGATAATACAGAAACTGCGGACATCGGGATACAGTAACTTCAGTGGAAGCTTTTAGGCTTGTTGTGTCAGTTTACCAAAGCTTAAGTGATAAAGTTTCTTTTGCTGAAGTTTTTGGCTAGTGGTCATTGATGGTATCCGAGGTGTTTAAACTCCATAGAAAACTGGTTAAGAGGTTATTACATAGTTGTACATATGTAAAGCGTCTCATAGTCTGTGACTGTTTGCATTAGGGGTCGACCAATATGCTTTTTTGGGAGCCAATACCGATATTTATTGCCTCTGGGTGGCTGATAACTGATATATGGCCGATATTTTGCGCCGAGATTGTAAATTTTTTCAGCTGTTTGAAGGCATAATATTTCCAAATTTCATGAAAAGAAACACATTGAGTGGCCTGCTCAATCTCTGTAAAATTTAGAAAAAAGACCAATAATGAGATACAGGATTAAATGAGGGGGTTACAATGTTCTTAAATTAGCCAACATATATTCCTAATGAGTAACCTATACGGATTACTCATGTGAGTTTCTTAACTCAAAGACTGCATTTTTGAAACTAAGCCTAAATTTCACAGCTAGTCCTAAATAAACATGAAAAACGTGGAAATTGTATGTGCGTTAAATAGGTCATAGAGAAAATTTGCATGGCACGTAGGGAAAGACAAGTAGTGCCCTTTCGCAGGCTGGTGTCTCGCACAGAGATAGGGAGAAGAGAGGAGAAGAAGTTTAAAACCAAAAAACTGAACAAGTTGTAAAATCAGGTGGGCCTCACCACTGCAAATACAGGCTATTTGGAAACATAGGAAATCGTGCGCTCCGAAACCAAGAACTGCTGTTGCGTCATAGGTTACTTGTCATAGGCTACATGAGAGAATCCCTGATTTGCTGCAGAAGAAATCAAGTAAACTAAAAAAGTTAACTAGAATGCATTTCCGGAGAAAATTCAGATGTGTGCTTTCCCCGATGTCCCCACGTCAAGACACAAGGCAGATTGTTACGCTGAGATAGGAATCAGAGAGCAAAGAGATAAATGACAAAAACAAATTTTTGCCATTGTGGCACCCCATTGGCCAAATGATCCCAAATTTGATGGGGGCACTTTGGATGATGTCCAAAGGCAACCCACCAAATATGGCCTTGATAAGTGAAAGTGTTTCCAGAGAAATTTTAATAAGGGAGAATATTCACTCTCGGAGCACTTCCGGTGTGGTATTGCACCTAGGGGCGCTCGCGGGCTTTTGTCTTAAAATTGCAATAATGTAAACGATGCAGGGGACAAAGATTGTATAAATAATCGTGGAACAAAATTTTTAGGTGCTTCCGTTTGCTATAACGACATGCATGCTCATTCCTCCTCATTTCTCCCTCACCAGCCCTCACTCACTGGCCAGTTAGCATAATGCTAGCGAGGCACAGGCAAAACAGGCTCACGTTGTGAAAAACTGAGAGGGTATGGGTGTTTGTTAATTCACTTTTTATAGCTAATCTATGTCCAACTTGCAAAAAATAAATTCAAATCTGACAGTTCCTGACGTCTAATGGGTAGAAACAGTACATTTAGCCATGTAGCTCCATAGGGCCCCAGGTATTTTGGACTCGCCCGCGATCGCCCCCTAAGTGAACTGCAGCCAAAAAATGGTACAATGGGGGTGAATAGAGAGTGGTGGGGCTCTACGTAAACGGGCTCTGGTGTTTCTGAGATAAATGTTTTTGCTAATTATGGCGCCCCCTTGAGGCCAAATGACCCCAAATTTGACAAGGGCACTTTGGATGGAACCCAAATGCTTCCCTCCAAATATCATTGTGACATGTCAAAGCATTCCTGAGATATTAGAGAAATAAATCTTTTTTCCAATCATGATGCCACTGTGGCGCCCCCCTGGTGACCAAATAACACAAAATTAGATGGAGTGTAGTTGGGATGGTGTCCAAGGTCATCCTACCAAATACGGGCCTGATACATCCAAGTGTTCATGAGATACATGTTTTTCCTAATTGTGGTGCCGCCTAGTGGCAAAATACCACCAAATTTGATGAGAGGACTTTCAATGGTGGCTAAAGTCATGTGACCAAATATGGTCGTGAGGTTGTATGGTCGTGGTTATAGCGCTTCTGATCTGATCTCACTTCCTGTTTGGTGGCCCCGCAGTGGAATTTCATTGGCTGCCACACGTGAACGCTTTGACGTATGGGAGCGCCACAAATCCTCCTTATCCGACATGGTCTCTAGATCATGGGTGTCAAGTTTCATGACAATCTGGCCAGGGTCAGTTTACTTTCACTTTTGACAATACAAAATGGCGGAAAAGCTAATTAGGCAGGAAATGTCACAGGGATTTGTCTAGCTCCAAGGATTCCATTGATACCAGACTCATAAAAATCGGTCATACGGATCAAAAGTTACGTGCATGGATGCAAATACTACTTTGAATAGTTGGTGGCGCTAGAGCCCGAGAGTTACCAGCATAAAACTTGGTGACAAAAATCAAGGTCCAATCCTCTTATCAGTGTACCAAGTTTCTAGCCTAGACTCTAGACGTACCCCTAGTGGTAGCAAATTTGAATTTGCACAGAGGTACGTCTAGAGGCCACTGATAGAAACCCGTTTTAGCCTTCCTCTGGAGGCGGATAACCAATCACAGCGCGGTATGCGTACAGGAAATCGTAAGGCGGGCTTTGTACGATGACGACAGCCCTGCTCAAACCAGAGCGGAATCGTCTTTGGCTTTAGTTTTGGACGAATTGCACTTGTCATTTTCTTTGAAAGTGAAACAAGAAAGTGCACTGAAGTTTTTCGTTCTGAAAAAGATGTCTTTGCCATGTTACCGACGGGCTACGGGAAAAGTTTGAAATACCAGCTGGTACTACTGGCCGGAACGCTAGCCTATTAGGTGGAGAGGCAGTTTGAAAGACAACGCAATCACCCGCCCCTCCATTGAGGTACAGTCTATCAGTGGTCTTCAGACTATACATTCTTATGATATAGACTGACGTGTCAGGCTACCAAGTTTCATGGGTTTATACCTTACGGACAAGTGAGAGGTGAAACGGAGTCTCTAGCTCGAATACCCTGGGAACCTTAGGGGCCCAAAAATCCGAAAAAAAATTTGAAAATAAACCAGAGAATGTAATTTCAGAGAAATTACGAGTGCATGAAAATGCAAACTACAATTGCATAGCATCAAAAACCAAAAATGTTCATTAACATGCTAACTATGCTAGCTAACATGGTAATAAAGCTAACATGATGACAACAAAACTTAACTGAGTTGAATAGCATCAAAAACAAAAATGTTAATTAGCATGGTAATTATGCTAGCTAGCATGCTAATAATGTTAACATGATGACAACAAGACTTAACTGAGTTGAATGACATCAAAAAACAAAATGCTAATTAGCATGCTAACTATGCTAGCTAGCATGCTAATAATGCAAACATGATGACCACAAGACTTAGCTGAGTTGAATAGCATCAAAAAACAAAAATGTTAATTAGCATGCTAACTATGCTAGCTAGCATGCTAATTAACCACCCAGCCACTGAGGACTCTTATTTTGAAATAGTTGTGGACAGAGGAATAGTTGACAGGGGTTATGGCTGATGACCACTGACAGTTATAATGGCTGAACAGTTAAATAGTTGAGTAGTTTAAATAGTAAAATCATTGAAAATCAGTTATTATAGTGAGGACTTTTATTTTGAAACAGTTGTGGACAGAGGAAACAGTTGGCGGGGGTCAAAGTTGATGACAACTGGAAGTTGAACAGGATTTGTAGTTTAAAGAGACTTAAGTCTATAGCCTGAGAAAGGGACATTTGCTCCAGGTGGCCAGAAACACCTGGCTAATCAGTCTAATTAACGAGCCAGCTGCCTGGCATCAGCCCAATGTAAGTCTATGGAGAAAAGTTTCTACACTGGTTGGTTATCACCAATTGAACATTTGCATATCCCTAAGATGATTGGCTAAGACCTCTCTATGACATCACCCACTCTAGCTCACTCTAACCCATGGAGGTATTAATAAACCTGGAGAAACATACCAGGTCCCGCCTCCCATTCATTCCAATGTGGAATGCTAGGCTAGTGAATTCATTCAAAATTGAACAAAATTTTCAGTTGTCAAGATGGCGTTTCATGGAGCTCACTTCCGACTCCATTTCATTAGGCCAATGAGGGCCCATGTTACTAATGGAGATGAGGGCGGCTTTGGCGGCACACACCTGATGTGCACAGGGAGCTCGTTAGCATGAGCTGAAAGTGTAGCATTAACCAATCAGCATATGTCAAATGGAGTCGGATATGATGTCATTTCTGGAAAATGGCGACGAGGAAGTGCAATGCTAATTGGCACAGCTAACCAGCCAAATCCTGACCCCCTGCTCTAACCAGCTCAATGTTAAGTCTATGAGGAAATTTTAAAAATAGTTTATAAGTCATAGTTTTAAAAGTAAAAATTACATTGCACACCACACACGAGTGAGATCTACAAAATGCAGTTTGAATGAAGTTTCTACGTTAAGCGGTTCGAACTGAATTAAGTGTTGTTGAAGAAAAATAATAACTAGAGAATGTAATTGCAGAGAAATTACGAGTGCATTGAAAATGCAGTTGCTGTTTTTAGTTGATTTTGTTGCAAATCATTTCAGTAAATATAATTGCAACACATTTAGATGACTGGAGGCATAATTGGATAAGTGACAGTTGGAATGGTTGAACAGTTAATTCGTTGAGAAGTTTGAAGCACATAACAGTTAAGTTGACTAGCATAAATTATCATATATGTTAATTAACATCCTAACTACTGACTAGCATGTTAAATATGCAACCATGATGCTCAGAAGACTTAGCTTAGTTGAATAGCATCAAAAAACAAAAATGTTAATTAACATGCTAACAATGCTAGCTAGAATGTTAATAATGCTAGCATGATGATCAGAGGACTTAGCTGAGTTGAATAGCATCAACAAACAAAAATGCTAATTAGCATGCTAACTATGCTAGCAAGAATGCTAATTAGCCACCCAGCCACTGAGGACTCTTATTTTGGAATAGTTGTGGACAGAGGAATAGTTGACAGGGGTTATGGATGATGACCACTGACAGTTATAATGGCTGAACAGTTAAATACCACTCTAGGTAACATGCTAATAATGTTAGCATGATGATCAGAAGACTTAGCTGAGTTGAACTGCATGAAAAATCAAAAATGCTAATTATCCCTTTAACTGGCACACCTTGAAAAACACTTTATAAAAATTATTTTCTTTGTTTCATCCTGCTCTATTAGCCTGACATATGACGTAGAAAAAAGATTTTTTTTCATAGGGCCCATCGTTCCCATTTTATGAACCTCTACCAAACGGTCACAAAGTCAATTTATGGTAAAAATCAGTTTTTCATTGTTTTGAGCCATTTTAGTGTAAAAAAGTATTATTTTTATTTAAGAATGTCTACTTTATTGAAAAGGCATATGGGAAAAACATTTGTATTTCAAACTTTTTATTATAAAAGGAAATACATATTTGATTAAAAATAGGCCTAACCGGAAATACATGAAAAAAATCGGCAAATGTGCCATATGTCCAGTGAAAGGGGCAAACTGCAAGGATGTATATTTTCTCCTTGTCTGTAAAACATTTATAAAAGTAATTAAGTGATATTCTATTGTACTTAATGCAACAGCACCACGTTTTAGACTTTTACAACACATATAACCATGAATTAAATTAATTGTATTGAATGGGAATGCATGGGAATGACCATTGAGAGTGACCCAATATCATTTAAAACACTTCAATGCAATTGCCTATTGCTTTTGAACTGTCTGAATCCTCTTTTCACTAAATTACCCACCATTCCTTATTCCACTTTTAGCTGATTTCTTCCAAATTAATGACACCTCCATTGAAAACGCATTGGATTGAATTGGAAGCATATTTGATATAATTTGATGTAAAACATAGTTAAACATGACTTTTAAATCTTTAAATGCTGTGTTTACAGTGGTAGCATGCATTTAGAAACATTTTTTGATTATTAATATCACTAATTTAGAAACTTGTTGAGAGCCTCTATTATTCTCTATGGGAAACTGACTTTTACCATAAATTGACTTATCAACCGTTTGGTCACGCATATCTTTAAAAAATTATTTAACCATGAAGATGTTATTTTATTTCTTATGTAAGTGAATTAATATGTTATTTGACTTCATTTAAACATAATTATGAAGACATCATCTTACATTTACAAACCTGACAGATGTGAGCCCACAAAATATGGCCGAAATCATACATGTTCCATTCTTCAAATCATGTATACTTAAAAGGTGTGGTATTCGAAGGTAAAAGGGTGCTGACATTTTTTTTTTGTGCTTAACATGTAGTGCACTAGTGGTAGAAAAGGCTCAGTATGCTTGAATTCAAAATAGGTGAAAATATGGTGAAATATGATGCTTTAAAGTGAGCTCTACCAAACGGTTGAGCTGACAATTAAAGGGTTAGCATGCTAGCTAAGCTAACATGCTAATAATGGTAGCATGATGATCACAAAACTTAGCTGAGTTGAATAACATCAAAAACCAAAAATGCTAATTAGCATGCTAACTATGCTAACTAGCATGTTAACTAGCCATCCCCCTAGCCTAGAACTCTAGACGTACCCCTAGCGGTAGCAAATTTGAATTTGCACGGAGGATACGTCTAGAGGCCACTGATAGAAACCCGTTGTATTCTTCCTCTGGCGGCGGATAAGCAATCACAGTGCGGTATGTGTACAGGAAATCGTAAGGCGGGCTTTGTGCGATGACAACAGCCCTGCTCAAACCAGAGCAGAATCGTCTTTGGCTTTAGTTTTGGACGAATTGCACTTGTCATTTTCTTTGAAAGTGAAACAAGAAAATGCACTGAAGTTTTTCGTTCTGAAAAAGATGTCTTGTGCCCGTGTTACCGACGGGCTACGGGAAAAGTTTGATATACCAGCTGGTACCACTGGCCGGAACGCTAGCCTATTACGTGGAGAGGCAGTTTGAAAGACAACGCAATCACCCGCCCCTCCATTGAGGTACAGTCTATCAGTGGTCTTCAGACTATACATTCTTATGATATAGTCTGACGTGTCAGGCTACCATCCCCCCACTGAGGACTTTTATTTTGAAATAGTTGTGGCCAGAGGACACAGTTGACAGGAGTCATAGTTGATGACAGTTCACATTTGGAATGATTGAACAGTTGAATAGTTTGAATTGTAAAATCATTTTCCATCAAATTAGTATGATGAGGACAGGATTAGTATGATGAGGACAGGCTAATATTTGAACCTTAAAATTAAGTGTTACCGAAAACATGTTGCTTTTTGATAAAATGTCCTGTGTTTTGGTGGTGTTCGCATAATAGAGAGAAGTTCTTTGTGTTTTGAAATGCAGACTCAGTTTTTTTGTGAACAAAACTTGCTTTTGGTTAGACAATTAACTGTTTGGCTGTGTGTTGTTTTGCTGTGTTAAGAGAAAAAGTTGTTCAAGTATAGGTTAATGCTTGTTAGCAATTGTAAAAAAAAAACTATTGTGCGCCATCAGTTAAAAAGGTTGAAACATTGTTTTTGTTGTTGACATGTATCTATTTGTAGTCTAAATATATTTAAGGTATTTTGATTTATTAACCATTAAATGCCATTTATAGAAGGTGCAATATGAGTTCCTGCATGGATTTCCGAACAATTTAATTTTTATCTCAAATCATAGGCACCTTCCCTTGATTTGATAGCTCTCTGCCTCCTGAACTGTTTCAACCTTTTTAACGGATGGCGCACTGAGATATGGGCCCCTAACTTCAATGTCAATTTCATATCTGCCAAAAGAAACATCCTCTCTATCAGTACTTGGAAATTTTGCTTGCCTCAACCAATTATATTTCAATGTCCCAGTGTGCTCATCATGAAATTTATGATTGAGCAAGGTTACATGTTTGCACAAGCAGTGAGAGGCCATTGGGCCCATGCTTTGACTTTTCCAAATATCAGAGTGCTGTCTTGAAAGCCCTTTGAAAAGGTAAAGTTGTATACATTTTGAAAAACATCAAATTTCCACCTTTCCTCATTTCAAGAGTCCCTAGTTGTTTTTTTTTTTTTTTTTTTTTTTTTAAGGAAAGATCCAGGTGTTATTTTTAACTATCTATCCCATATACAGTATGTACCTATGAGATTTTTTTTCATTGAGATCTGAAGAGGGTTTGCATCTGCCCCTATGGAAAACCATATTCTTATAGAAACTGACTTTTAAAATTAGCTTAGCCTACATGAAATGGAACCTGCGTGCGCTCAATGAAACCGAGAACTGCCATTGCGTCTTAAACGAGGCAAATTATTTCAGGATATACAATAGGCTGCATATTGTTTGCATAGGAGAATGTCATGAACACAAAAATGTAGTGTGAGGCGTGTGTCTTACTTGTGTCTTGTGCTCAATTAACTAATTGAGAGGGCCCCCTGACTGATTTTGAATGTACTGTAGGCTAGTACTAGTAGTACTAGTAGTGCCATGGCCTCGTGGTAATTTGAACCCTGCCCCAAGCCACTAACAAAAAAATAGAAATAATTCATGTTTAATCAACGCCTGGTTGTACATATTTCAACTGCCCTCACTTCTATAATTCTCTATCAAGGAAATTAACTATTTAAATTAATTAATTATTTAACTGTTCAACCATTCCAACAGGCAGTTGTCATCAACCACAACCACAACCACAACCACCAACTGTTTCCACTGCCCACAACTGTTTCAAAAGAACTTATGTATAAAATATTTCCATTTTACAGAACTTCACTTTAAAGAAAAAAAATACTTACCTTTTGGTTGTCCTCTGTGGAGCAGAAAGAAGTGAGAAATAGAAAAACAAGGAAACACTGCATATGTAGCAACTAGTGCATTAGTATGACTAGTATAGAGAAACAGTCTCCCTTTAAATAAGAATGCCCCCATCCAGTTTCAGTTGCATTTTGTCAACACAGACCAAATATGGTATTGTTTGAGTTACTGCTTTCAAATGAATATTCATAACAGACTGAAATGTATTCATATGATTTGCCATCTTGACTTTGCTCGCTTATATGTCTGTCCTCAGTGACTAAAGCCATTTCTGAAGTGAGTTTTTAACAAAGATGCTAAAAACCGATTGTATCTGGCTGATTCAATTATGAACTTTATTCTGATATTTTAAAGCCATACTGGCATCACAGGTACTCTGATTATTTATTTATTTATTTATTTATTTATTTATTTATATTTTTGTGCTAGCATCCCATAAAATGTCGTGGGTGATGCAGTTTTGCTGCATTGTCTTTCTGAAGCTTTGGTATGGGTATATCTATATCAAAAGCATAACAAAAAGTCAGACAAGGTGCTTGCCCAGGGCATCATGGAGGGAAGGACCACCCCTGTATGACCATAAACTTAAAGCTTAAAGATTAGCATAGCCATTAGTGAAGAGGAAAACAGTTTGAAATAGTAAGAGGAAGTAAAAACCTATGACAGGAGAAGATACAGTATATGGAGTCCAACAAAACAGAAGTAAAAGGGGGTTTGTGAGTGTGTACATGCATGTGTGCACGTACGGTATGTGCGTGGGTGGGTGTTGAACACAAATCAACATCTTCACAGTTTTACAATGGTTGTGGTTGAACTCTACTTCCATGTTCTGTTGAGAATGTGCTATTGAACACGTACAACTGAATCAACAGTCACGTAGAACCTCACTTTACCACATGCAAAGTCTCTTCTCACATTTCATGAACTTTGTGGTTAGACAACAGTTCTGTGAAGTGATCCAAATGTAACACTTTTAACACTTTTACTGCTTGTTTGCCTCACACCATCGTAAGAACCAGGCTGAAGGTGCTTCACAGAGAGACAATATCTGTTCCAGATGGATAGACTAGGACCAATTCTATGAAAAGAATCTATGTGGTAACACTTTCTATGAAAGTTGTATTTATATTGGCCTGCTATGAATGCATATATAATAATTTATAAGATGTCTATAGCACTGTAAGGCTCAGTATAACCATCTATATGTATTCAAAACAAGGATACAAGGAAGTTTATTGGTTATATAGTTACTGGGTGTAAGATATGCAGTGAAATGATGTCTGGTGTCTATCAGAATGGGGTGGGGGTGGGGGTGGGGCACTGTTATCACCCAATTAGAGGGTGAAGATGAGAAGAATTAGGGCTGGAATCTATTTGCTCTTAGAACAAGCGCAAGCATATCTGGCTGCATGTGAGCCACAGTGTTCTGTGTTTAGACTGTGTTGTGCAGCATTAAGCAGTGAAATGCACAAGCATGGAGGTTAGTACAGAAAAGACAGGCCCAAAAAGTCTTTGGTGTCCAACAAAGAAGAGGAGTGGATCAGTAAGTATGCAGCATATGTACACGTATGTGCGTGGGTGTGTGTAGAACACAAATCAACATGTTCACCGTCTTAGAACGGTTGTGGTTGAGCTCTACCTTTCATGTCCCATTGAGAATGTGCTAATGATCACATACAGTACAACCCATTCAGTGGTCAGGCAGAGCTTTACTTTACCACATGTCAAAGTCTTCTCACATTTCATGAACTCTGTTGTTCTGTTCAGTTCTGTGAAGTGATCTCACTGTAACACTTTAACACTTTTACAGCTTGTTGCCTCACACCATTGTAAGAACCAGGCTGAAAGTGCTTCTCAAAAAGAGGATCATATCTGTTTCAGATGGTTTGTAGACTAGGACCAATTCTATGAAAATAAAACACGTTCTTTGAAGGTTGTTCACAAAGCACCATATTGCTCAATATAACCATCTATATGTATTTCACTTTTATCACAAATTAGAAGGTGAATGTGAGAATAATTAGATTCAAATTTTATTTAAATGTTGATTGCAAAGGATTTGTTTACAACCGGGTCAACCTCAAACTTCTTGTGTGCTCTGTAAACCTACACTTTGTTATTCTATGAATAGATGGTCACCACCCATCATGATATCACCTAAATAAAGTTGTCTGTGGTGGTCTGAGGGCCAGCATCCCTGTGGAGCTCCCTCACGAGAGGAAGAGTGGGGGTAGGCAGAGTGGTTTATAAGGAAGATGTGTGGAGTTGTTCTAGGAGTCAGTGTGACCTGCGGACCGACACTGCTGGCTTCCGAATATTTTTTGGTTTGATGATACATTTGTGAAAATAATTTATTTCAATTAATGATTTAAAATGTAAGACTTCTTTATTTTCTGTTACAAAATGCTATGTTAGTTGCAAGTTTGATAAAAAAAAATAGGCAAAATATATCTTAGTATAGAAATAACAGTTACATGATGCTCAGCATAGTGAAAAGTAAACTATGACAGGAGAAGATACAGTATATGGAGTCCAACAAAAAAGAAGTAAAAGGGGGTTTGTGAGTGTGTACATGCATGTGTGCACGTACGGTATGTGCGTGGGTGGGTGTTGAACACAAATCAACATCTTCACAGTTTTACAATGGTTGTGGTTGAACTCTACTTCCATGTTTTGTTGAGAATGTGCTATTGAACACGTACAACTGAATCAACAGTCACGTAGAACCTCACTTTACCACATGCAAAGTCTCTTCTCACATTTCATGTGAGAACAGTTCTGTTCAGGGCAACAGTTCTCTCTCTCTCTCTCTGTGTGTGTGTGTGTGTGTGTGTGTGTGTGTGTGTGTGTGTGTGTGTGTGTGAGTGTGCGCGTGTGTCTGAACGCAGGGAGTAGTCTTAATGAAGTCAATGAGAGATTTTAGGTGGAGCCAGAGATGGCCCTGTAGTCTGTCTCAGTCTGTATGTCTAACACACACACACACACACACACACACACACACACACACACACACACACGCACACATGCACACACACACACACACACACGCACACGCACACACACACACGCACACACACACACACACACACACACACATAGACACACACACAGAAACCTGCACAGCTGCAGGCTCAATGCATTGAAAACATACCCAGGAAGGATGCAGTGCATTGGGATGAGCCCTTTTGTGACGGATGCGGATTGCGGAGCATTGGGATGAGAGTAGGCAGTCAGTAGTAAAAAAAAACATGAAGAAAAAGAGTGCAGGCCCTGTCCTCAGTTCAACCCAGAAGGGTCAGCCTCCTTTATTTGAAAGGTTTAATTTTTCTTTAAAGGCTCTTATCCTGCTCAACCTATATAATCCCTTGAGTCTGATTCATGCAGAGAAAATCACCTCATGAGGCCTCATGTTAAAGAAAAGCCTAACAGAGGAACTTAAAATGGAAATTTCTGTAGGAAGGGTTGTGAATGTGGGGAATAGTCTGCCATCTCCTATTGTAGGATCTTAAAGGGACCATATTATGCTTTTTCCAAGCTAACATTTTTAGGTCTAATGTTCAGAACAGGCTGTTTCTCATGGGTGTGGGCACCAGGTAACTAGACACCTGCAGCCAACACATTGAGGATTTCCCCTGTAGCCTGACAGTACAAATGCCAATGCCATTATCACGAAGGGTTTGCCTAGGAGTGACAAAGTCTTGGGACTATATTCAGGCGAAAGCACAGGCAAAGCACCGCTGATAGGCGTAAAGTCATCACAGCACCTGAAAACCCCAGAAAGAAAGTACTACGGTAACTTTTCAGGTGCTGTGATGACTTTACGCCTATCAGGTTTAAAGTGTGTGTAGAGGCATAGACCCAATAAACACAATCAAAAGCCATAAAAAGTGTTTTTTCATAATATGGGACCTTTAAAAGAACTTTTTAAAACCGTCTAATCTGTGTTACAGTTTTTCTCAACCGCTTTGGTACATTTCTCAGATCAGAATTGAAATTCTCAAAACTATTTGGTCAATCTTCACATCATCGTGTCACATGTGCACATCAAAACAGCAATTTCTCATTGGTTTCAGCAAATTGCAAATGCATTTGTACATCCATGCAAGAAACTGCGTACAATTTTCTGTTTAATTGTCTCACACCCCAGTACATTTAGGCATTGGCTCATCGTATAAGTCTTTACATGCTAAATGGTTGAACATGTTGTCATAATAGGTCAAGGACAGATGCATAGAAGCAAAATAATGCATGTAAGCAAGGTGTAGGAAGACTGAATTGTAATTTCTAGAGCACTGGGTGTATAGTTTTCCCAAACAAGATTGTCCTATGTTCACATTTAGCTTTTTTGGTGCTGTAGTGCTGTCTTTTCCTTTCTGTAGCATGATGACATGGTTTGTCAACAAATTGCTGTACAAAAAGTAGCAGTGCAATTTTGAATCTTCTCCATTCTATTCAAACAATCTCTCACATACATTAAGGTGTCATTAACAACATACAATACTTATCACCAAAATGTTATAGTTTATACAAGGTTTATAACCATAGTTTACACCAGAAAACTCCTCATGTGTGCACTATTACATTGACAACATGACTAAACAATTTGACGGTTATGTTCACACATGATGACACAAGAACTTTTCCCTCTGATGGACTGACATGTCTATTGACACAAATATTTAAATTTGAGAGATGAATTAAGGATTTTGAGCAAGAGACCTGCTTCAATCCAAATTGTTTTGAGAAATGCACGCACTGTATTGCAAAAAGTAAGGATGATTCGAGAATTGTACCAAAGCGACTGAGAAAAACTATAAATGAACCAGTCATTAATTAATTCTCTCTCACCTGTGTGTGTGTGTGTGTGTGTGTGTGTGTGTGTGTGTGTGTGTGTGTGTGTGTGTGTGTGTGTGCAGGTACATCACTGAGCTCCTTGGTGGGGATAAGTATATATCCTGTTCTGTGATACCCACCCTGATGATGATCCGGCCTATATTGTGCGATTCAAGGCTGCATTCACCAAGGTCCTCAGTCAGCGGAGGGAGAAATTAAACCTGGAATGGCTAAAGGTATGGCAGACTGACCAGAAGATAACTGCTTTGTTTGACCATTATAGACTGTTAAGCCAGTAGATCAGTCAATGAATAGATAAATAACCCATGCATGAAAAAATATGGAGGTTGGATTTGGAAAGTGACATTTTCATCTATCAATATATATATATTTTTTTATCAAAGGTGGGGACTTCTCTAGATCCACAGTTTAAGGACCTCAAGTGCTTGACCAGAGCAGACAGGGAGGCACTGTGGGCAAAGCTATGCATGTTGGAGAAGGGAGAAGAATCAGCTGTGCAGCCACTCGGGGAGGAGAACCCTGCGCCACCCAAAAAGAAACCAGCCCTGCTACTGATGGGATCAGACTCGGAATCAGAGGAAGAAACACCAGCAGACAATACTGTGGGTGGTACAAGGTAGAGCCCAGTGCCAGTCTTGATCAGTGTCCTCTGAGGTGGTGATCGGAGCACACCGCTGTCTATGGTAAGATGGTCCACATTGCTTGTAAATACTTATATATTAGGGACTCCTGCCACAACGGTCCCATGCGAGAGACTTTTTTCTTTAGCAGGTCATATTGTGCAGAAGTGGAGATCTAGTTTGTGACCAGTGCCTAAGTGACTGGTGGAAGAAGGAAAAGTAGTGCTTTCAAATCTCATGTTCAGCTGAGATCAAGTTATCAAGCCCTCTTAATGTACAGAATGTTATGTAGGGTTACTTTTTTCATGTTTAACGGAATAAACTGTTGTTGTCGTTTTAAGACTGCAGCTACCAGTAACCTCATATATCCTTCCGTCTACATCAGTCCACCTGTCAGTGAATCACTACCACTCCTATTCTCCAGAGGAGAGCTGGAACCTACACCACTACCACTCCTATCCTCCAGGGGAGTTGTATTCTGCACCACTACCACTCCTATCCTCAAGAGGGAGCTGTATTCTGCACCACTACCACTCCTATCCTCAAGAGGGAGCTGTAACCTCATCTATCCTTCCGTCCACATCAGCCCCCCATCAGACGCCTGAACCACAAATAGCCTGTTCATAATTATGAGCTACAGTGAAATCCATTAAGACTAGCTTAGGTGTGTGTGTGTGTGTGTGTGTGTGTGTGTGTGTGTGTGTGTGTGTGTGTGTGAGTAATATTAGGATAATTAGGACACAGCACGCCCTTCAGGCACTACTGGTGGAGAGGGCTCCATACTTGAGTATGCATACAGGCAGACAGTAGTCTGGCTACTTGAAGTGCACTAATTAAGTATGGATGAATTGTAAGCCATTAGAAATGTAAGCAGTATGCATTATGGAGGAAAGAGACCTCTGCTGGACTCCTAAGTGTGTGTGTGTGTGTGTGTGTGTGTGTGTGTGTGTGTGTGTGTGTGTGTGTTCACAAGCTAAAAGGGACGAGAAGAGAACCTATATGAGAGGAAGAACAGGATAAAAGTCTGAAAAGAGAGAGAGTGTGTGAGAGCTGAGAAAGAGAGATAGAGATTGAGAGAGAGAGAGAGAGAGAGAGAGAGAGAGAGAGAGAGAGAGAGAGAGAGAGAGAGAGAGAGAGCAAGACAGTGGAGAGGGTGTTGACCTTACAGCAGAGAGAGGGAGAGATAGAGGATGAGAAACAGAGAGAGGGAGGGTGTTGACCTTACAGCAGAGAGAGGGAGAGATAGAGGATGAGAAACAGAGAGAGGGAGGGTGTTGACCTTACAGCAGAGAGAGGGAGAGATAGAGGATGAGGATGTTGGCGTTAGAGCTGAGAGCGACAGTACAAGAACTATATGGCTTTGAAGAGAAAGGAGAGAGAGAGGGGTGGAAATAGAGAGATAGAAAGAGTGATGAGAGAGAGAGAATCCTTTCTCAGTGCTTCTCTTAACCCCCATGAGCATTCCTCTCTTTCTTCAGCTCTTCTCCCCCTCTCTCATTCTCTTTCTCCCTCTCTCATTCTCTCTCCTTTCATCCTCCTGATCTATGTCTTGTCTTGACCTTTCTCAGACTTGTTGACTTTTCTTTATCTGCCTCTACTCCCTCTGCGCATCTTCTCCCTCTATCTCTCGGCATGAACTGGCCAAAGGGCATACAGGGCAATGCCCGGTGGGCCGATGGCCATTTTTGGGCTGGTGCTGTCATAATTCAGTCATAATTTTCTTGATGTGTATTAGGCTAGTCCAGGAGTCGGCAACCCAAAATGTTCAAAGAGCCATATTGGCCCAAAAAAAACAAAAATCATACCTGTCTGGAGCTCCAAAAGTCTAAAAGCCTTATATATAAGGCAACATAGACTGTCAATACATAAGCTGTATGTCTACTATTAAAATGACCATAGGCTACAAATACAAAATGAACATTCATGATTTCATGATTAAATGTTTATTTTCCCTGCAGCGCATCCTTGAGAGAATTACGCACCACGTGACTACTGATGTACGATAGGCCTATTGCTGCTTCAAGTTTAGCCTAACTCCCATTACAATATTATAGTGTTTTGGTTTTTGATGCACTGGATTTAGGTCTCAATAACAAAAAAGTGCATAGCCTGTGGAAATTAAATGTTCTCTTCAAAGTCAATAACAATATTACTTACTGTTCAATAACAATCAACAGAGCACAAAAAAACAGCAGCAGCCTGTCGTTAAAACGCAGCTTGCAATTATAAAAATAAAACGGCTGCCTTTTGAAAAGGTAAGTCAAATGCCAAGTTAAGTAGCCTAAGTCAGTGCAAATGAGAAAAATAAATAAAACAATCTTTTAATTCTCTCCCTTACTCAGCGTCAGAGATTAAATAAATTACAATCGCAAAGGAGTAACGCAGTTTGCGATTAAAAAGCAGCTGGCTTAAAAATTCAGTCAGTCGAAAATAAGACAGATAAACTTCGATTTCTGTGCATTATCCTCGTCTCATCCTCGCAAATGCCAAGAAGTCTGTGCAACTGTCAAACGCAGCAGCATCCTTCTCTTCCCCCTCAGCGTAGGCTACATCATCGGACCTTGCACCTTGCAAATAATCACTGTTGAGTGTGTGATTGTGATGGGCGTCTTTGAACTCTCTCAGGGATGAGAAGTGGGAGAGCGTGCCTCGCTCTATCCCTGACTGTCAGCTTGCGTTCGAATGATAAAAACGGCATCCAACATTTGAAGCGCAAATTTCTTAAATAGCCTATCAAATAAAATGAAATATATTTACAACTACATACATTTTTACAACATAAGAATGTTTGTGTCATGTTTAGCCCCTAAGAAACCATATTACAAAAAAAAAAAACTACTTTTTCCATTTTTGCAAAACCTCCATTGAGCCATTAGGGGGTGCTAAAGAGCCGCGTGCGGCTCAAGAACCGCGGGTTGCCGACCCCTGGGTCCAATGAAATCTCTAATGTTCATTCAATGTGTCCAACTTTCAGCCATGTGGCCTCTGGTTAGGGAAATGGAGATGGGCACCACCCGATAGTTCACACATGGAGTGGGCTGGATTTTACTTTCATATTATCGTTGACTGCATCATCTGAAAGTTTAAGGGATTATAGTGAAAGTGATTCAAATCTGTTGTCTGTACGAGATATTGTTCTACCTCACTGTACGAGAGATTCTTCTACAAACTTTTTAGAGATGCAGGGAAGATGGATGGATCTAGTGGTTGGACACACAAACAAACTCAATCAACTGGTATGAGATAGCACTTCTGATGGAGGTTTGGTCCATGCATACAATGATAATCTTATCAATATGCTTTAAAAATGACATGAACAAAGACAATACATTTCAGAATAAACTGACAGTTGAGTGTTTTTGAATGTCATTTTTGTGTCTTTGTCTTTTTTGTAAAACATTTATTGAGATTTATGTGACATATTAATGAACACATGGCATGAACAGGACCAAGTTAATACTTCATATTTAAATGCCTTTGCTCATAATGGTTGGGGTTGGTAGCAGTGTAGCGGTTAAAGAACCTGACCAAAGTAGCCTGTAGGAGGTTCAAATCTTGGCCAGTCGGCAACCCAAAATGTTCAAAGAGCCATATTGGCCCAAAAAAAACAAAAATCATACCTGTCATACCCTACACACTTCCCCTTCGTTTGCGCGTCCACATTAAGGGTGAATGCCATCCGAAAGCAATTTACCGAAGTGGAAGTGGGTTATAAGACCCTTCAGCGTGGAGTCAGTACCGATGCTGACTTTTCGAATGTGTGTTCTGTTATTTACCGCTCGTGATGGAGCAGTTCATTCAAATGTTAGTTCCGCACGTCTGGTGGATGAAAGCAACGAGATCCATGTTGCGTCAGGACCTTTCACGCCTACTGTAGGGAAGTTCGTCCGAAAGCATCTTGCCCTAATTATACCCTTCCCACTATGAAGGGAACTCGTTTAAGCCGCGGAGGTGACTTCCACCGAAGTGATTAGTGGTAGTGATTAGGGAGTAGTTTCGGAAATGCCATCTCTCTCCCTCTAATTCTCTATCTGCCTCCACTCTCCTCTCTCTATCTGCCTGCTTGCTCTCTCTCTCTCTCTCTCTCTCTGCTCTCTCTCTCTCTCTCTCTCTCTCATTCTCTATCTGCCTGCTCTCTCTCTCTCATTCTCTATCTGCCTGCTCTCTCTCTCTCTCTCATTCTCTATCTGCCTGCTTGCTCTCTCTCTCATTCTCTATCTGCCTGCTCTCTCTCTCTCTCTCTCTCTCATTCTCTATCTGCCTGCTCTCTCTCTCTCTCTCATTCTCTATCTGCCTGCTCTCTCTCTCTCTCTCATTCGCAAGGTGGAATCAATGAGACTTCAGTCTGCACAGAAGCTGCTGTATGGAGTCGACCTGCCTTGGGTGGATTTTGGCCTTGCTTTGTTGAGGTCAAGGACTGAGTCGCACTTTGACAGACACCTGTTTTTGGTGTCATGCAGCGACTTTGTTAGGACCAATGACTTTTATGCTTCAGTTCTTCAAGCCTGGAGGCATTTCACTGTGTTTCGTTTTGAACACTATGGCCTTGATGAACCCTTGTTTTCGAACCCTTTCTGGTCAAAGAGAGTGGATACACCTGGAAGCATTGTATCTATGTTTAATCGAGCTAAAATAACAAAAGTTGGACATTTGCTTGATTTTACCGCAGGTCGCTGGCTCTCCGTTTCTGAGATTACCTCTGCTCTGGGCTGTAGGTCCGAAAGGGTGGTGGGGGATATAATGAAAACTTTAATGGGGGGGTTTTCACAAAGTCTTCTGACCTGTATTGACCGCTGGCTTGAAAGTGGTCCAATTACTGTTCGTTTTCCTGACCTGTACATTACACCTAACTGCCCCATACCCAATTCTGAAGGGAGATTGCTCACCTTTAAGGGCATGCAACATTTGCAATTTGTAACTGTGGACAAAAAAGTTCTTTACAATGTTGTTGTGAAATGTGCAAATGTTAATGTACTCAAGGACAGATGTGACACAAAATGGAGGAATTACTTTGGGAATGATAGGAGCTTGTTTCCCTCATGGAGGGTTCTGTACAAGAGTCCTATCCCAAAAGATCTGGTGACCTTCAGTGGCGTGTGCTGCATAGTGCCATGGCCACAAAGGTCTTTGTTTCAAAACTACGATCTGATATTTCCCCCATGTGTGGGACTTGCAATGTCCCGGATGACATTTTCCACTGCTTTTGTGACTGTCTACTATTGGTTTCTTTCTTTGACCTGTTGGGGGCAGTGTTCCAAAGATTTGGCTTTGCTTTCTCGAAGGAATTATTCATTTGTGGGGTGAAGTATTCCAAAAGTAAGAAAGATCTGTGCAGCTGCTTTAACTTTCGAATCGGTCAAGCGAAATTGGCCATTTGGAAAGGGAGTCGACTGAGGGAGGAGGGGGTATCTGTTGATTTGGCGGGAATCAGTGGCGGAACAACTGAACCTAAGGCCCCGGGGCAAAACGCCAAACGGGCCCCCCCACCCACTCCCAAAACGCACGCACGCACCCCCAAGCGCACATAGGTGCCGGCGCTGAAATAATCTCTACAACAATTCAGACAGAACAATGTATATCGCTCAGTAATGTGTCCATTCGGCATGTAGCCTACTTTAAGGCATAATAATACAACCAACCACATTACAAAAAACAGCCCTGGTATTTGCACTTCCATATTTCCAATAAGTGGCTAACAGGGACACGCGCACGCAATTCACAGTTCACAGATATTTTTTTGACACACGGAAACGGCTAGTTCAAGAGCTCATTTAGTAGCCCATGCTAATAATCCATGCTTTAAACTACTGCACCAAAACAATGACACACCAATGCATATAAAACATAGAGCCAGCCGCTCAAATAAAAACCTGAGTCTTACCTTCATGCAGTTAACGAAATACGAGACAGCTTGCTCTTCTCCACAACCTTGTCTATGGATAGCAGTGTCATTACTAGCCTACTACTAGTGCAGCTAGCTAAAGCTGCAATTGAGTTGACAATTTCGTGCATGTTTCGCTATCAGTAAACAGTGCTCTCTTCAATTTGTCTCGTTTTTGCTCCGCTCCCTCCCCCTTGTGTTGCTTGGAACCCCTGTTAATTTTTTTAGCCTGGCCAGCTCAACCTCTCCTAACTGTGGCTAGATGACTTTCAGTTTCCAAATGAAGAGTTGTTTTGCTACTCTGCCTTGATGCTCCCAGAAGGCATTGCTTTTTTAAAACATTATTTAAAAACAATCAAATAAAAAACAGAGATTTCTTTCATTTCAAACAATGCACAATTTCTAACATGCCAATGAGAGAGCTGGTTACAAAATAATGACTGACAAACAATTTCCTGATTCTCAATCTCCCTCTCCACATTCCTAACCCTTCTCTACATTGGCCAGAGCTACAGCCAGTGTTAGCACAGGGACAGGGAACTGAGTCATGTTCACAACTAGTAGAAGCAGACGGTGAATTAAAAACTCAAAGAGGTCTAAAGATCGCCTTCTCTTTATTATTCTGTCCATCCTCTATTGTGTCCCGCTTTTACTTTTAAACATGCTTCATCCGTACATATTCTCGTACACAACCAACAGAGAAGCCATGCGCACTTCTTCCCTAGTCCACTGACAGCTGACGCAGCAGGACGATGGCTTTCATACTAAACTACCCATCATGCATTGCACTTTTTCCAAATTGCAAAATGTAAAAACAACCATTCTAAATACATAACAGCTTAGTTTTGCTCGAAAACCTTGTAATTTAGTTTATTTTAAGTGTCTTTAAGGAATTTAAAAGATTATTATTATTTTTTTTTATATAAATAACCATGATAAGAATGATAAGCAAAGACAAGGGGTATATAATGTAATGCACAAATGAAATCTTTCACTGTTTTCAGACTTGTCTGCTGCAATGCAACTAAAGTGTGGTCAAGAAAATTTTCGTGATGCAGTTGAAGGTTGATGAAGGGGCCCCTCCTCCATAGTGGGAGGGCCTTGGGCACATTTTAAAAGTCAAAAAAGTCTCTCATTCTCTATCTGCCTGCTCTCTCTCTCTCTCTCTCTCTCTCTCCCTCTCTCATTCTTGATCTGCCTGCTCTCTCTCTCTCTCTCTCTCTCTCTCTCTCTCTCTCTCATTCTCTATCTGCCTGCTCTCTCTCTCTCTCTCTCTCTCTCTCTCTCATTCTCTATCTGCCTGCCTCTCTCTCTCTCTCTCATTCTCTATCTGCCTGCTCTCTCTCTCTCTCTCATTCTCTATCTGCCTGCTCTCTCTCTCTCTCTCTCTCTCATTCTCTATCTGCCTGCTCCTCTCTCTCTCTCTCTCTCTCTCATTCTCTATCTGCCTGCTCTCTCTCTCTCTCTCTCATTCTCTATCTGCCTGCTCTCTCTCTCTCTCTCTCTCTCTCTCATTCTCTAACTGCCTGCTCTCTCTCTCTCTCATTCTCTAACTGCCTGCTCTCTCTCTCTCAATTCAATTCAATTCAAAGGCGCTTTATTGGCATGACAAGAAAATGTTTGCGTTGCCAAAGCAATTATATGTGAACGTACATATAAACAGGTAAAGAACAGATAGATCAGTAGTAGCCTACTTGAAGTAGTAAGATTGTAATAGTAGTGAAAGTAACAATAATAATAATATAATAACAGTAACAATAACAGGGATTATTATTGTTATCTCTCTCTCTGTCTTCACACACACACACACACACACACACACACACACACACACACACACACACACACACACACATTCACTCACTCACTCACTCACTCACTCACTCTCACACACACACACACACACACACACACACACACTTTTAAGTAAACATTTAAGAAAATAGTTTGTAAATATGTACAAGGAAATAAGATAAAGCAAAATTAATAGGAGAGATGGTGTAAGACACAGACCTGTGTTAAGGGGGTGGATGTAGGGGGGTGATTATTTTATGTTATGCCTTCTCTTAGTTTATGGAGTGAGGACACATAACTGGCTGCCAGTGTGCTTGTGTTGGTGTCCTCCCCCAGAACTACAGCAAGTTGTTTGTGCTCCTCTAGTTGTGAGAAGTTTAGTACAACACTGTTAAACATCTTGAAATATTTTTCCCTTTGGGACAGATATTTGTCACAGTGTAGCAGAAAGTGCACCTCTGTCTCTACCTCTCCTGTCATACAGTGACCACATATTCTTTCCTCTCTGGGCAGCCATGTTTTTGTGTGCCTGCCCTTCTCTATGGCTAGATTGTGGTCACTCAGCCTGTACTTGGTGAGGATCTGTCTCTGCTTCGTATCTCTGACAGTGAGGAGATACTCTGCCAATTCATAGTCTTTTCGTATGCCAATGTAACATTCTAATTTGTGTTGTAATTTTGTGTCTTTTGTCCAATGTTCCAGATAAGAATTCTTGTTGTTCTTGTTAATTTGGTTAACTCTGATTGATGGTTTGGAAGCAGTGCTGGTCTGGACCCTATGTGTTTTAGGGGTTAGTGGGTTAGTCAGTTCCGAGACCAGCTGACATAGGGGACTGGACTTAGGGCTGAGCTCTTGGGATTTCAATGCTTTGAAATGTAATGAGTTTTCAGGGCTTAAATTTAGATGAATCCAGAATTTCAGTGATCTTTTTTGGATATTAATCAATAGTGGAAATCGGCCTAATTCTGCCCTGCAAGCGTTTGTGGGTACTTTTCTTTGGACATGTAACAAATTTCTACAAAATTCAGCATGCAGGGTTTCTATAGGGTGTTTATCCCATTTAGTGCAGTCACGCTTACTGAGTGGACCCCATATTTCACTTCCATAAAGTGCAATAGGCAATATTACTGTGTCAAATATTTTGGACCAGATTCTAATTGGAATGTCTATTTGTTGGAAGTTTCTTTTAATGGCATAGAATGCTCTTCGTGCTTTTTCTTTTAGTGCATCCACTGCAAGACCAAAGTTTCCTGAAGCGTTAATTTTCAAACCAAGGTAATTGTAGTTAGTAACATTCTCTAGGGCGGTGTTACCTAGAGTAAAAAGGTGTCTGTTTCCCTGAGGTCTGGGATGCTTTTGGAAGATCATAACTTTTGATTTGTCCAAATTGACTGTCAGGGCCCAGTTCTGACAGTACTGCTCTAGCAGGTCCAGGTGCTGCTGTAGGCCATGTTCAGTGGCCGAAATCAGCACCAGGTCATCTGCATAGAGCAGGAATTTAACTTCCGTGTCCAATAGGGTGAGACCAGGTGTTGCAGATTGTTCCAGTAACACCGCTAACTCATTTATATAGATATTGAACAAAGTTGGACTCAAACTGCACCCCTGTCGCACCCCACGCCCTTGAGTGAAGTATTCAGTTCTTTTGTTGCCAATTTTTACACCACACTTATTGCCCAAATAAATTGATTTAATGATGTTATACATTTTACCCCCTACACCACTTTGTAGGATTTTGAAATACAATCCCTCATGCCAGATTGAATCAAATGCTTTTTTGAAATCAATGAAGCAAGCAAATATTTTCCCCTTATTTTTTTGGTACACATTTTGGTTTATCAGAGTATGTAGGGTGTAAATGTGATCTGTCGTGCGGCAATTTGGTAGGAAGCCAATTTGACCTTTACTCAAGACATTGTGTTCAATAAGGAAGGCCTGTAAACGGGCGTTGAGGATACAGCAGAATACCTTCCCCAGGTTACTGCTCACACAGATGCCTCGGTAGTTATTGGGATCAGATTTGTCTCCACTCTTATGTATTGGGGAAATAAGCCCCCTATTCCAGACTTCAGGGAAGCAGCCAGCTTGAAAAACAAGATTAAATAATTTGAGAAGAGCCCTTTGTAGGATTGGTGGGCTACATTTCAACATCTCTGTTCGGATGTTGTCCGGACCACAAGCTTTTTCAGGCTTTAGCTTTTTGAGATTATTTGTAAGCTCGTCACTTGAGATGCTGTGGTCAAGGGGACTTTGATTAATACTAATGGCATCTTCAAGCTTTTTAAGGTTGAGTTTGACCTTTTTTCTTTCACCTCTGATGTCCTCTGGCATAGGTTCATATAAATTTTCATAAAAAGATTTCCAGGTGTCTGGATTTTGGATTGGCAATTCTCTCTGTGGGGATTTGTTTAAGTGACGCCAATTCTCCCAGAAAGTATTACTATGGAGGGAGTGTTCAATTTTTTGTAGGGTGTTGTTGTAGAAATTGATTTTCTTTCTTTTTAATGGTCATTTTGTATTCTTTTAAGGCTTGACAATAATTATGTCTCAGATGAGTATTCTTTTGGTCATGATGTTTTTTGTTTGATAAATGTCTGAGATTTTTCCGTTTCTCACTACATTCATGGTCAAACCATTTTTCTTTTGCTGGTTTGCTTTTCATAGTTTTGCATTTTTTCACCAAATTTGCCATTTTAGCAGCTGTGTGATATATGTTGGAGATTTCCTCCGCTGCCAGGTTGACATCATGAGAATTTGATTTGAACTCTTTTAAAAGGAACATGTTAATACTGTTAGTAATTTTAACAGAACTGATAGCTTTAGTAAATTCTGACTCACTGTCAACGGTCCATTTATATGCCAGATTTAATTGGATTAGATTGGAGGGGTTTTGTACAGTTGTTTTGTCTTGTATTGTTTTCAAGAATGTGGTTATCTGACAGTGGTCTGAGAGGGGAGACTGTGGTCTTACAGTGAATGCACTTATGGAAGATGGGTCCATGTCAGTAATAGCATAGTCGACTACACTAGTCCCAAGAGCTGAGCAATACGTGAACCTTCCTAAAGAGTCCCCTCTGATTCTACCATTAAGCATGTACAGGCCTAAGGCACGACAGAGGTGCACTAACTCTTTACCATTTTTGTTTATGGTCTTGTCAGGATTATTTCTTGTTATTGTGATGGGGATGAGGGGGGCTGATAGGTTGTTGAATATATGGTTGTTTCCTGCTGGGTCTATACAGTCTGACTCTGTGCCTGTACGGGCATTGAGGTCCCCACACAGAAGGATGTTTCCCTGGGCCTGGAAGCTGTTAATTTCTGTATGGAGTCTATTGAAGAATTCCTCATCATAATATGGTGAATCATGAGGTGCTGCATAGGCTGCACAGATAAATAAATCATTATCACAGTTAATTGTGCCTTTAGTGAGTTTCAGCCATGCATGTGTCACACCTTTTTTTATTAATTTCAATTTTGTAGCAAGTTTTTCTTTGTACCAGATTAAAATTCCACCAGATTGTCTGCCACGTTTGATGTGGCCGTGCTTAACAGAGGGCAGCAAGATTTCTGTATAGCCTTTGGGGCAGTGTGTGTCAGTGTCTGTGTTACACCATGTCTCAATTAAAATAATAGTATCTAGGTCATTTATATTATTAAGAAAATCAGCATTTTTGCTTTTCATTCCAAATGCTGAAGAATGCAGTCCTTGAATGTTCCATGAGCTAATCCTGAGCGATTTCATTTTTTTTTTAATCATTAAATGGAGTGAAGAACAATGACATTTAAATGTATTTCTATTATAATTTCAGTAGTGAACTCAAGTGCGTAACAAAACGCACTTTTTCTTTTTTTTTTTTTCTTTTTTTTTTTAACCTACTAGTGTACACAGGAGTTGCAGGAGTTGTCGCACCTGGCCCAGGTCAGATTGTTGTGGTAGTCTTTTTCCCTGGGTGACTTCAGCGTAGGTGAGTTGGCGGTGCATGGGAGGACACTGGATTTCCTCCTGGGTAGTGTTGCTTTGTTGGGCTCTCCGTGGTGAGTGTGGCGGTGCTGTGGCTGGGAAGTTGTTGCCCTTCCGTGGATTTCTAGTGGGTCCGTGGGTCTTGCGGGGGTGGGGCTCTGCCGGAGTGTTGTGCTCCTCTGGAAGCGTGGTGAGGTTGCTGGGGAAATCTCTGCTCACGAGCTGAAGGTGGGGCTCTACTGAAAGTGGCATCCTTTAAAACTTTAACAAAATGCCTGACTCCTTCCTGGTTGAGATGCACATGATCAGAAAGGTGTGCATGTGTCAGGTTGGGATGGTGGGCCACTCTCTCTCTCTCCTTCTCTATCTGCCGGCACTCCCTCTCTCTGTGGGTCTTCAGTTCTCTCTATTGCCCTCTGGCTTTTCCTCTGTTTCTCCTTTGTCTCTCTATTTCTCTCTGTGACTCTTGGGCTCTCTCTTTCTCTCTCTGTCTCTCTTGGGGTCTATGTTTCTCTTTCTCTCTCTGTTTCTCCATTTCTTTCTGTGTCTTTGTTTTCTTCATTCTCTGTCTCTTGCTCTCCTCCCTTTTTGTCTCTGTCTCTCCATTCTCTCTCTCTCTCCCTTTCTCTCTCGTTCCGTCGTTTTCATTTCTCTTTCTCTCTTTCTGTCTCCCTTCCCTCCCATGTCTTTGTCTGTAGTGTTAATTTTCCAAATGCATGATTTTAATTAAGACCGTAATGAAAGCAGTGGAATGAATACCAATCTCTCTCTGATCCTCTAGACGTATTCTAGTGCTAGGAAATTGAATTTACTCAGCGAGTACGTTAAGCCATCAGCCATAGGTTGTACTCAGAAAATCGGTGGTGTCTGAACTGTTGAAATCCAAACGCAACGCTCTAGGTTGTATTCAGACATTGTGGTGTTTGGCCTATCACAACATTCTATCTGGACAGGGAGTCATTGGGCAGGCTTAGCGTAGTTTGAATCGGCTTGTTAGTTGCACTGAGGTTTTAGCTGTCTTACCCGAGGGTCTATCACTCGTGGCCAGACTATACATTTATGTGATAGTCTGGCTTCTCAGGCTAACTGTCTGCTGTAATGCTTAGGGTTATAGGGTCAATGTGGATCTCTATGGCGATGGCTGGCAGTGAGATCAGGGTCAAAGGTCAATGTGGATCTCTATGGTGATGGCTGCTGAAGATATCTGGTTCAAAGGTCAATGTGGATCTCTATGGCGATGGCTGCTGAAGATATCAGGTTCAAAGGTCAATGTGGATCTCTATGGCGATGGCTGCTGTTGAGGTCAGGTTTAAAGTCCAACGTGCAGGTTAAATTTATTATTAAATGAGCATTTGACTTCGTCTGAAGGTGTATTCTAAAAACATACATCCAGGAATTATGATCCAAAACAAAACGTAAAATAGAATTTTTAATGCAAATGTGCCGCTGTTGGCCTAGCCTCTGAAAATTTAGCCTCTCTGGCTAGCAACGCGTCAAATGACGTATGGCGAGGAAAGCATTCTACTTGGTCATCAGCTGTAGAGGCGGAGAGACTGAACTTGAAGGAGATAGCTAGACAGCGATTGATGATGGTTAGGCCTAATTGTTTTGTTTGTGCTGGTTGCATGAATTCCTGCTTGTCAAGGCATCGTGTGCATCGTATCACATCGAAGAAAAGCAAGGATTTTCGCTTGTGGGTCCGTTTTGTGCAGGCGATGAGAGCAGACCTCTCTGCTTCTTCTGTCACCAAACACTCCGTCATTTGTGGCGCACATTTGACCCCAGAGTCGACCTGTGGATTTATTGAAGTCTCGATTGGGATTTAAAGGACCATGTGAGGCTGGTGACTGAGGCTGTTCCCTCTGAGCACTCAAGAGAATCAAGTCTACTAACGTTACCAAGGGAGTTTCTATGGGGAGTTTCAACTTGTTGCAAGTGGGATTGGAGGCTCAGGTAGCACGTTACCAGGAATTCTACACGCTGAAAACTACAGCTGTTGTAAGTATGAACTTTCAATCATTTTAACTGCTGCAATTCCTTATTTCTTGATGTTTTAGTAATGTTGGGGAAAAATTTTAGAATAAGTAATCAGAAAGTGCAAGGTTATAGGGCAATAGTAACGTCTATTAGCTTGGCTATTGCTTAGCATACTTTTTGACGGGGGTAACGATAGCTAAAATCCTGTCTGAAACCATTCCAAACACTACATTTGAAGCTGTGCAAGTTCTCAGCATTATCTTCATCATGTAACGTTATAAGGTGGAACAAAGGCAGCGAGCATCAGGCGTTAGAGCAGGTTTTTGCAGATGGCTGTCTTTTGACTTAGCAGTTTGCTCAAAGCTAGAATATTTGAGCATGTAGCACAGCACCCCTACCCCGCATTTCAACTCCGATCACTCTCCGGTGTCTACTACCTGATTTTGACATGTACAGTGCCACGATTATTAATTAGCAATGCGATCTAATCCCGTATCACTACATAAATGTTGGTGAACGTAACGTTATATTAGTATATTGTCCATGCCATACAAATGAACTCCCATAGTGTAATTGACATGACTGACCATATTTCAGTTTCCTGTAAGGTCATATTGTTGTTGCCCCCTGGGAAATTATCCTGGAAACTATGCAGTTGTAACGTTACAGAAGACATGAAGCCATATTAGAGGTGACTCGCAATGATGTTTTTTAGCTGTACATAGACGTAATCATGACACTGCCATTATTTGTACCATTACTGACCTCATGCCGAAATATTAATTATTATGGCTGTACCACATCACAGAAGTTGTACTAATTGTGATACCTAAAACTGTTGTGTACATTTTCCTACAGACTACTTCTAGTGTCCCCCCATGAGAATAACAGTGGAGACATAACCCAAACCAACCCTGCTATGCAGTCCATTACCACAGCTTCTGTAAACTACTGAGTCATCCGAGCCATAAAGAGAAACCATCATGTAAGAGATTTCACTCACTTCCTAAAGCTCTTTTTATTTCTTTTTCTTTTTTTAAGGTAACTTACGTTGACTGTTTCAATATTTTCCCCTCTTTAGGAATCTGTATCATCCCTGATGGCCTCACTGACAGAGGGATACATTCAGTCACCACAAGCCTTCAAAGATGACGGTGCCATCCTGTCCTCGGCAACACCTGCTCCACTTTCCTCATCATAGGGACGAGGCAGTTAGCCACCCTCTTGAGAGCGGCATTCACGTTTGAAATCACTTTACGCTTTTACATTACGCAGATTAGTCCTGATTTGATATGGTTCCACATTCATGACATGCATTACGCTATACTCAGTTTCAGGTTGAAAATGGCTGATAGCCTAGTTCAGACAAATATCATGGACAAGCTCCAACAGGTGGAGTGTGTAAACAAGTAAACTTGCATGAAAGTTACCTAATATATTATCCCAAACTCTCATACCAGGTCTTATTTGCATTTCTCTCTCCTGACCTTTTGAAAATAAATAACTTATATACACCAATACACTTTGTGATTGTGTATTAATTTTGTACAGAACAAAATGTGCCCATACGGGGCCATTGAAATCCTGTGTGTTTTCCCCTTTCCTATGGAAATTGCCTCCTGATTGTGCTGACATAGCCATATGCCCATGATCTAACTACCTACCTGTAAATTGTATACTGCCTAGAGGGATGACTGATGCAAAGTTGATATTGATAATGGTCAGAGTGAATTGACAGTATTTGATGTAACATTTCCTTTTTTATTCTATTCTATATTTCATATGAAGCTCCAAGTGCGTGCTAATCCCTTAGGACAAATTATGTACAGTACAAAAATCTCAAATAATATATGACTGACATTAGGTAGCATAATTATTTTTGTAAATTTGTTGTCTAAGCATACTCTGGCCTGCTGGGTTGGAGAGAGCTATGCTTTTGCTTGAAGCTGGGTATACCACCTGCAGCAATAAGATATTTAGAAAGCAGGCATCATACCCGGGAAGGATAGTAAGGTAATGTCTGGGGTCAATCTACCGAATGCCTTTACCTCACGTCAACACATGCTGTCTACTAGCGTCTGCACAGGCACCTAGCTAACGTCAGCCCTTTGAAAAGTCTCAAACCCTTGTTTCTTTTCCTGATCTGCCCTTATCTCAGTCCTTCTAACAACATCATGTTCACATTTACCGACATTTTCAGATATTACTGTTAGTCGGTTGTTATTGTAGTTTAAATGCTAATATTGGGCTATTGATGTTATGCATTGTCAACGTAGCTAGCATTGAAGATAGACTGCACAACCCTTGTCGGTATTACGTCAAATAGAATATAAGACAAAATGTTACTACGTTATAGTAAGGCAATATACATAGTTGTTTAATCAAGATAAAGGTCGAAAGTATGTTTGATCA
>JAODXP020007872.1:22500-27500 GCA_027497455.2 Sardinella longiceps | reverse complement strand
CATGCACTAATTCTAAAGTTCTATTATTCTGCGCTTAACTATTGTGCGAACTGAACTCTTAACTTGTTGCAAGGAAAGTTTGTTTGTGACAAGGAAAACTTATTTAGCGCAGTTTCCCCATAAAAACTGAGATTGTTTGTTCAACATGGAGCAGACGCCGATTTCCAATCAATTACTCTGGGAGGCTATACAGCAGCTGAAATCGGATATGTTTTCCCACTTCGACGCGAAAATGGACAATATTCAATCCTGCTTACAAAAAATACAAGGCTCTCTCTCTACACTTGGTGAACATGTGACGGAACTAGAACAAAGAGTAAGTTCAAACGAAGATAACGTAACTGAACTGCAAAAACAAGTTAAAATACTAGAGAGCGAAAACTCTTCCCTACGCGACAAATTTGAGGATGTAGAGAACCGTAGCAGAGCCTATAATCTGCGCTTTCTGCGCGTTCCGGAAAAATCGGAGGGACAGGATATCCTCGGCTTCATGAGAGGCCTTATCCAGCTACTGCTGGGGGAAGAAAACTTCACGGTTCCCCCAGTCATTGAGAGAGCCCATCGCTCACCTACTACACTTCGGTCGAATGTGGCCAAAGCTGGGCCAAGGCCAATTCTTGTGAAATTCCTCAGCCTAGGCTACAGGACAAACAACTAATCCTACGCCTCTCACGTCTGAAAAAAGAACTCATGTACAATGGCAATCGAGTCTACATCTTCCCTGATTTCAGTGCTGGCACTGTCCTCAAACGTCGGCAATTCGATGATATTAAGAAAAAGCTCCGTGAGCTGAATATGGAATATTCTCTTATCTACCCTGCCACACTGAGGATCACTGCCGCGGGTAAAGCAGTGCTCTTCAAAAGCCCTGCAGATGCGGAATCTTTTCTTCGAGACTTTGAGTCTCACTCACAGTCTGACTGACATTATTTACATCATAAATAAGGTATAATACGAACTGATTTAACGTTAACATGTTTTTGATTGCCGATTGCCATGAAAGTCTTACGCAGCCAATTTATTGATGTGAACTCCTACCTAGTAATCTGGGCTATACATTTGCCTTACATTCCCCTTATTTTAGCCACCATACAATCTATTGAACATGCATTCCTATTTTTGTTAATTTATCTATTTACTTAGGCTATTTCAGTATGGTGTGTATTATGGCTGATGAATGGTAATTAATTTGTTATCTAGTCTCTACTGAGCGTTTATTTTGTTTTATTTTATTTTTCCTAACGATAACGTTGGTCAGTACGACTGATCTTATTGTCAAAATGGCTGTGATATTGTTAAAATTGTGCATGGAAAAAACTGAACACTAGATTTTCATTTCATGTATTTTTTGGCGGATGACACCCGTAAAAGCTATTTTGTTATGCGCCAATGTAGGCAGCCTACTGTGCGCACCTGCGCGCGTTTGCTTGATTGTTTTGTGTCTGTGTGTGCATGTGTGTGTGTGTTTATGTCGTGCGCTCTCTCTCCTTGCCCCTCTCCCCCGCTCATGTATCTCCTATTTTCTTAAATAGTCACTATGGGAAAAGGCATGTTTGTAGTTCACCTGAATATCAGAAGTTTGCCACATAAAATTGATCTCCTAAGGGCCTGGCTTGTTTATAATAAACCTAGTGTTATCACGTTGTCTGAGACCTGGCTGAATAATAACATATCTGATGATGAAATCAAATTGAATGGTTATGAGCTATATAGAGTTGATAGAGATACCCGTGGTGGAGGAGTAGCTACTTATGTCTCCTCAAACTTGTCATCTGAGCTTGTAACACCGAATGAAAAACCTTTATATTTTGAATGTCTTTTTGTCAAAATTTGTTTTCATGAAAATAAACAACTACTCATAGGCAATGTTTATAGACCACCAAACTCTCCCACAGAATCAATAGAACGTATAGGTACTACTATTAAATCAATGGGTACCTCAAATGAAATGATTATTCTTGGTGATTTCAATATAAATTGGCTTGACCGCTCAACTCAAAATGAAAGAAATTTCTTTGAAAGTCTAAACTTGAATCAACTGATTAATGAACCTACTCGAGTTGACCATAGATCCAAGTCTCTTATAGACTGGATTTTGGTGACTCACTCCAACAGATTTATTGATGCTGGTGTTCTCCCAGATTCCTTCAGTGACCACTCCATGGTTTACTGTGTATGGAAAATTCGATTACCTAGCCTACCTCCTAAGGTTATAAAAATAAGGCAGACTAAACATTTCAATGCTGAACTGTTCATACAAGACTTGCTTAAGGTAAATTGGAATAGGCTTAATCTTATTCCTTTTGTTGAGGACGCCTTGAACTTTTTCCATACTGAGGTTTTAAGAATTATTGATAAACATGCCCCCTGGGTATCTGTAAAGGTTAAAGGCCATCATTTGCCCTGGATTACTGCTGACTTAGTGCATCTCTTTAAACAGAGAGATAAGTCATGGGAAACCTACCGCCAATCAAAGGACCCAGTAGACTGGGCTGTATATAAAAAGCTAAGAAATGAGTGTACCACCAAAACAAGAAATGCTAAATCAAACTATTACAAAACCTATTTGTCTAATAATCTTAGTAATCCTAATAAATTCTGGAAAAACCTCAACTCTCTACTCAACAAATCAGCTAAAAGTATGACTACCAGAATTAAAGTTAATAATGAAATTATTAGTGATCCTGCCAAAATTGCTAATGCATTCAATGAACATTTCTCCTCTGTCAGTAGTTCACAATTTTCTAACTTCTCATACACTGGTGTGGCTGTTGAGCCTATTGGCTCCTTCTCATTTGCAACAATATACCCCACTGATGTTCAACGAGTAATATCAGAGTTAAAATTAAGTAACAGTCCAGACCCGGACGGCTTGGAGATCAAGTTTATCAAGCTTGCATCCCATGTACTGGCAGCGCCTTTATCAGACTTATTTAATTTATCTCTATCCACATGTGTGGTTCCACCGATGTGGAAGTCTGCCAGAGTTACACCAATACATAAGGGTGGCGATATACAAGATCCCAATAATTACAGACCTATTTCTATTATTAGTAGTACAGCTAAAATTTTTGAAAAATTAATATTTAAACAATTATATACATATATTAATGATCTCTCCATACTCTCTCCAAATCAATCCGGCTTCAGGCCTAAATTCTCCACAACCACAGCTCTTTTAAAATTTACCAATGATGTATCATCCTCATTAGATAATAAAATGTCGACTGGAGCAATATTCATAGACTTAAGCAAGGCATTTGATATGGTAAATCACTATCTGCTTCTTGATAAACTACATGCCATAGGACTTACTGAACACTCTCTTTTCTGGTTTAACTCGTATCTTCATTGTAGACGTCAGCGTGTTTCTTTTAATGGTTGTGTATCGCAACCCTCAATAATGGAGAAAGGTGTCCCTCAAGGATCATCTTTAGGGCCTCTATTATTCTCTTTATTTATTAATGATCTTCCTCTATCCTGTTCAGACTGAATATTCATCTATATGCCGATGATACAGTTATTTATATATCTAATGTCTCAGTCTCTAATATTCAATCCTCATTGCAATCTAATTTCAACAATATCCAACTTTGGTTTCAATCTAACCATCTTCAACTGAATGCAAAGAAGTCTGTTAGCATGCTCTTTTCTACTAGATCTGCTACAATAAATCAAGAGAACAACCTTCAACTAAAACTTATAGATGGTACTCCACTTATACAAGTGAATGAATTTAAATATCTGGGTCTCATTTTGGACACACAACTGTCATTCAAGAGTCATATTAACTTAATTGTAAAAAAGATCAATTATAACTTAAGATCACTATACAGATCTATTAACTGTTTCACTCAATCAATAAGATTGAAAATAGTGTCTCAGTTGATATTTCCAATACTAGACTATGCAGACGTTGTCTATCAAAACACATCAGACTCTAATCTTAAACCATTAAATGTTGTCTTCAATAATCTATGTAGATTTGTGTTACGATGTCCTTTTACTACTCATCATTGTTTATTGTATAGTTTACTGAATCTATTACCACCAAAAGCCAGGAGACAATATCACTGGTACCAGGTTATATTTAAATGTGTCTACACAGACTATCCTTTTTATCTGAAGGAATGCTTAATCCCTTATGGTGCTAACTATAGACTGAGACGCACTGACCATCCTTATTTCATTGTGCCAAACATTAATAAAGAGAATGGTCGACGTTCATTTAGATTTAAAGCACCATCAGACTGGAACAGTCTGCCTGGATTCCTAAGATCTGTCACTACTTTGCATATCTTCAAACGCTCACTATTTACCTATTTGCAGGCAAATAACTGCTGTAATTTGCTTTCCCCATGTGTGAATGTGTCTTCATCTTTACTTTTCTTCTTTACAAGTCCATGTAGGTGTGTGTATAGGCATGTGCATTACGAATCTGTGTGTATGCATGCATGCTTGTCTGGAGGATTTTTGTAGGCTATATGCCGGAACATGTATGGATGTGCTTTTTTATGTGTGTATGTCTTGTATACAGTATTCTGTGTTTGTATGCATACTCAGTAAGTTTGCATCTCTGCGAGTGTGTATGCCTGGATTTATGTATTGTACTGTATTGTCATGCCTGTTTGCTTATGTGTATACTCCTGGATGGATTTGCTCTCCCTAAGGAGTCATTGGGTCGGGTGAGGGGTGGTTAGAGAGGGATGTAGCTAGTGTGAATGTATGTGTTGTATTGTTTTGTGCTGTATTGTTTGTGTTGTACTGTTTTTGTCCTGTATTGTCTTTGTGTTCTGAGGACCCCCTCGAAAACGAGGTTTTTAACCTCAAGGGGTTATCCTCAATGCAATAAATTTCAATATAAATTTCAATATATCTCAAACTTTTTCTGTCATTCCCCACTTTGAAGGGCAGAGGATTTTCACGCCCCACCTGTCTCAATTTGTGCCCAATATCTCTGTGAGGAATACTTTGCAAGTACAGGATTTTTGTCAATGTTA
>JAODXP020007872.1:10000-12500 GCA_027497455.2 Sardinella longiceps | reverse complement strand
CAACTAACAAGCCGATTCAAACAACCCTAAGCCCAATGACTCCCTGTCCAGATAGAATGTTGTGATAGGCCAAACACCACAATGTCTGAATACAACCTAGAGCAGTGTTTCTCAAACTTTTTCAGACTGACGACCACTTCGCCCCAAAAAATGTTTTTCAGGGACCACCTGCCCTCACGCCCCCTCACCAAGTCACATGCTGCTACCCTTTAACCAAGTCATTTATAGAGTAGGCACTTCAAATGCTTTAATAAACAGTGAATTACAGGTCTGTCTATTATATTCAGTGAAAACTAATCTTTGGCCTTAAAATAATGACACAGGCTATATTCACCCTCTTTGAACCGTGACCAAGGACGCCATTACCTCCCAAGGATCTACAACAGGCTTCTGTCACATGACCACCTAGGCCCTTCTGGGTCTAATAAATTAGAAACACCTGTGGTCATGTGACACTTTTCTCCATCAGTGAACAAGAGCTGCAGTGGCAGCACGAAAGCTTTGACTTGGCTTTTTTAACTTTTGTAGTAAGAACTGTTAATAAAACTTTTTTAATATCAAGCTATATTCACATATTTTTATTGTAATCAACTCGTGGACCACTTCAGCTTGCTCGCGGACCATCAGTGGTCCCTGGACCACACTTTGAGAACCACTGACCTAGAGCATTGCGTTTGGATTTCAACACCACCGATGTCTGAGTAGAACCTATGGCTGATGGCTAGACATAACAGCTGAGTAAATTCAATTTGCTATCGTAGGTCTAGAGTCCTAGGCTACAGAAAGTCTATGGCAACATTATAAAAAGTTGCAGCATTTGCCACTTCCACCAGAGCTAAACATGCTCTGCCACAACCTATAGCCTTATCCATTAGCCATACGTGGCACACACACACACACACACACACACACACACACACACACACACCTATATATACCTATAGCCTTATCCATTAGCCATACGTGGACCTAGTGCTGTGCCTACACACACACACACACACACACACACCTATATATACCTATAGCCTTATCCATTAGCCATACGTGGACCTAGTGCTGTGTCTACACACACACACACACACACAATACCTATAGCCTTATCCATTAGCCATACGTGGACCTAGTGCTGTGTCTACACACACACACACACACACACACACTATATATACCTATAGCCTTATCCATTAGCCATACGTGGACCGAGTGCTGTGCCTACACACACACACACACACACACACACACCTATACCTATAGCCTTATCCATTAGCCATACGTGGACCGAGTGCTGTGTCTACACACACACACACACACACACACACACACCTATACCTATACCTATAGCCTTATCCATTAGCCATACGTGGACCTAGTGCTGTGTCTACACACACACACACACACACACACCTATATATACCTATAGCCTTATCCATTAGCCATACGTGGACCTAGTGCTGTGCCTACACCTGTGTCCATTAACTGTCCCTCTACACTCTGCCCCTAACGTCTCACACACACACACACACACACACACACACACACACACACACACACACACACCTATACCTATAGCCTTATCCATGAGCCATACGTGGACCTAGTGCTGTGCCTACACCTGTGTCCATTAACCGTCCCTCTACACTCTGCCCCTAACGTCTCACACACACACACACACACACACACACACACACACACACACACACACACACCTATACCTATAGCCTTATCCATTAGCCATACGTGGACCTAGTGCTGTGCCTACACCTGTGTCCATTAACTGTCCCTCTAAACTCTGCCCCTAACGTCTCACATACACACATACACACACACACACACACACACCTATAGCCTTATCCATGAGCCATACGTGGACCTAGTGCTGTGCCTACACCTGTGTCCATTAACTATCCCTCTACCTTCTGTCCCTAACGTCTCACACACACACACACACACACACACACACACACACACACACACACACACACACACACACACACACACACCTCTACCTACAGCCATATCCATTAGCCATACCTGGACCCAGTATGTTTTTACTCTTGTGTCCATTAACCATCTGTCTACCCTCTTCTTCACCATCAAGTCCCCTCCTCCTCTTCCTCCTCTCTATCTCTGTCTCCTCCTCTTCCTCTCTCTTCTAGAGGAGGGTTTTAAGTGCTTTCCCAGCCCATCTCTTACCCCTCCATACTCAAGTTGTGTGTGTGTGTGTGTGTGTGTGTGTGTGTGTGTGCTTTCCAAGCCATCTCTTACCCCTCCATACTCAAGTTGTGTGTGTGTGTGTGTGTGTGTGTGTGTGTGTGTGTGTGAGTGTGTGTGTGTGTGTGTGTGTGTGTGTGCTTTCCCACCACATCTCTTACCCCTCCATGATTCCTACTCTAAAACCCTGTCCATTAGACACCGAGCTGTTGTTTAACACAGGCTGAGTGTGTGTGTGTGTGTGTGTGTGTGTGTGTGTGTGTGTGTGTGTGTGTGTGTGTAATTCTTG